>SJXQ01012364.1:0-127173 GCA_006408695.1 Aepyceros melampus
GTTCGATATAGGATACAGGATGCTTGGGACTGGTGCACGGGGGTGATCCAGAAAGTTGATATGGGGTGGGAGGTGGGGGCAGGGTTCAGGATTGGGAACTCATGTACACCCGAGAAGATTCATGTCAATGTATGGCAAAACCAATACAGTAATATAAAGTAAAATAAAGTAAAAATAAAAAAATTTTTTTAAAAAGACCCTTTTTTCTTCTCTTCAGGTGACATCAAAGGCACACAAGCAAAACCATATTGTCACAGTATAAAAATTTTAGGGAGATGGATGTGAACATATTCAGTAACTTATATGTTTTGAAAATTACTTGTTTGGAAGTTTTAGATGTAATAGGGGATACTTTGTCAATGTCTTCAGTGAAAGGAAAACCTATGGAGACATTGTTCTTATTTGCTTTGATAGAACCTCAAAATCTTAGAAATGGTAGGGGTTCCTGGTAATCTGTTTTTCAATTCTAAGAAATTTCTTTCTCAGTCACAGTTGGGAGCATTCAAATGAGTTCAACAGAACTGAGTTGAAACCTCATAATAAAGATAGTGGAGGATATGGAAGTTAAGGAAGATGGTGTTTATCTGCTCTCTGAGCACATCTCACAGGATGCTGACATCAGAGCACTTACATTTATCACAACTGCGATGCTTCCTCTCCACCAGACTGCAAGTTCTTGGAATTCTAAGGCAGGTCCTCGCACATTGCTTTAGCAGCCGTAGCACAGTGCCAGGAACATAGCAACCCTAGAGAATGTTTATGGAGAAAATGACTAATTTTATTTTGTGATAGGAAAAGAAATGGCATCTAATGTTAATACATTCCTGTGCAGTTCCTTCTATTGACCCAGTCTTGCTTATCTGCTGAATTAAAATAACAGAGAAAAGGCTCCCTGCCTCCTTTCTCATTAATCTGAGATCGACCACGTTTTGGTTTTTGTTGCTGTTGTTTTCATTTGCCTATTATGATTCTATTTTAACCATATTTAAGTTCACAGCTCAGTGGCTCTAGTACATTCACATTGTTGTACAACTCTCACTATCATTCATCTCTCAAATTTTCCACCTTCCTAAACTGAAACTCTCTGCCCATTAAACACTAAATTCCCACTCCCCTCGCCCTTCCCACCCCTGGCCCCTGGCATTTATCAATGTACTTTCTGACTATGAATTTGACTATTCTAGATACCTTATACAAATGGAATCAAACAGCATTTGTCTGTACCTACTGTATGTTGGAATACATTTCAAGGTTAATTTAATACATGTCCTACAGATTGTACTTCCCACCCACCCCCCACATGCTATACAGTAAGCTCTCATTAGTTATCTCTTTTATACATAATACTGTATATATGTCCATTCCAATCTCCCGATTCATCCCACCACCACCATCCCCCTCCCTTGGTATCTACCACATGTACTAAAAACAATGAGTAAAGTCTCATTTACAACAATAGGTCTCTTTACTCTGCTTTCATGACTAGGATTGTCACCCTTATTGGCCCAGAGTCAGTTTGGGGTGGGAGGAATTGAGGTAGGAACACTGAAATAAGATGAACAGAAAGAGAAAATGTGGGCAACATGCCGTTTTGGACAGTCAAAACAGGACAACAACTTTTCAAGCCATGCTAATTTTCTAGAAAAGGAGATCTCAAGTTCCTACCACTCCCATTTAGTGTATTAAGGAGTTAGGCTGGCTTTGGAGTCAGATGGAAGAAGGATTTCGTGTGGCAAAGTCGAAGAAGACTCAGGCTCTTCTCAGAGTCTGGGTATTCTGGCACAAGGAGAAAAGATGCAAGGAGTAAGGTGACCTGCTGTACGTGTTAGAGCTTGTTTTTTTCCCTGCATGGGTTCATCTCACTACAAGTTGATTAGTAAGGGGCTCAAGACAGGCGGTGGGGTTGGGAGAAGCTCTGACTCTGGAAAGAGACACTTCCTTTTGTTTCTCTTAAACAACATGGGGCTTGGCCATGCCAACTTGAAGGCTCAATGAGTAATCACAGGCATGAGTCATTTTAATTTCCCCCAGAATTAAACTACCCAGAATTACCCTGGGGCAAGGATGCTGAGTTGAGCTATGAAGGGTCAGCCAACAGGTCCTTTGTGGCAACAGGAGCTGAAGATAAATAAACAGGCCAGGACGCTGAGTGGAGGATATGCACAGGTTCAAGGGTCTTCAGGCGGTAGAGTTGAAAGGGACCCTGTCGGCCAGGCAGCTGCACCCAGCTCCATCCAAGCCAAGGAGAGACTATACATCCCACCAGTTCTGAATTCCGCCAGCCACAAACAAGCACAGGTGACACATGGCTAAATAAGACATGTTCTCCTGAGATGGCATGGCTAAACTTGCCAGCCAGTAGATGAGAACTCCTGAAAAAATCTAATCTTTATGGATGAACTGTGATCTTTAGTCTGAGCATCTAAATTGTAATCAAATTCTGCAAGCCCAGTCATGAGGGCAGCAGTGATTTGCCAGAATCTGAGTGCAGAACAGTCTTGTTTCAACTTGTCCATGACCAGGCAGTGTTAGTACAACTCAGTGTCTCTTTGTGGCCATGTGGAAATGTGCGCTGGGAATTCCTTAACCAGAAAACATTCCTGATAGGAGAGTCTCTCCCTGATTAAGCCTTCAGGATTCATCATGCCAGGTCACAGTATCAACTCATGTGAGAGTTAGGGTCAGGAAGTAATGACTGCTTTCAATTCACTCAAGAATACTTACAATAATGACTTATACTCGATAACATAGGTCGCTAGTTACAAACGCTTGTTCTAGTCTTTCCTATGGAGTAGCAGAAGTAATAATTTACTGTATATCAAACTTAATATACAAATATAATGTTTTTTAATTCTCACAATCAGTCTGAGGATAAAAATTATTAGTCCATACTTATAGGATGCTGACTCTTCATGTTGTGTGTAAATTGCCAAATATTACAGCCAATAAGAGGAAAGGACATGTATTTACTGGATGCATGATTATTATGGGTAAAGAGTTTTTCATTAGCTATTTGAAATAGTCTTTGAGATAACCCTCTCAGATGCTAATGTCATTTACTGGGACTTCTCTGGTAGCTCAGCTGGTAAAGAATCTGCCTGCAATGCAGGGGACCCTGGTTTGATTCCTCGGTCAGGAAGATTCCCTAGAGAAGGGTTAGGCTACCCACTATAGTATTCTTGGGATTCCTTGGTGGCTCAGATGGTAAAGAACACACCTGCAATGCGGAAGACATGGGTTCAATCCCTGGGTCAGGAAGATCCCCAGGAGGAGGAAATAGCAACCCACTCCAGTATTCTTGCCTGAAAAGTCCCAAGGACAGAGGAGCCTGATGGGGAAAGATAAGTCATTTGGTCCAGATTGCAAACAAGACTAGAACTCAGTTCTGATTTCACTTAAATCCTACTGTTCTCTCCATTTTCAGTAGTCTTTCTTCATAATTATCTGTTTGAAGGTCAATATGAACCACTATACAATTCATAATATATCTTAGAGCCTTTATTTGTAGCTTCATATATTATTTGAAGGATGAAAGGGCAAATCAAAGCATAACAGACTGAAACATAGTCTAAATTTTCTGAGTCCTTATTGCCCTATATTTAATTCTCTCATCTTTCAGGAATTAATGAGATAATATATCAAAAGTTAAAGGCAAAGGCCTGGTGCATAGTAGATTGTTAAATGAATTTATTGTTTCTTCATTGTTAAACAATTTTATTTATTTTTTACTCATAAGCTCAGTATATATATATATATATACACATATACATACTTATATACTTATTTCTCTTATATAATATATAATTTCATTAGTACTATAAAACTATAAAAGCTAAAGATAAACATTTGAGCCATTCTGCATAGGATTTTAATAGATGCAAAAGAATATAGAGCAAATTCTTACAAAGAATGCCTAACTGAATGAATACTTAAATGAGGAGACAAATCTCAAATCAATAGAGCCTAAAAATCTTATATTACTAAAATTATAAAACTTTATTTTCATAATAAAAATTTCATTTGAAGCCATATAATATTTTTTTATTGTTGGTATTCAAATGACATTGGGTATAGTCGGGGAAAGAACTTAAATGTATTTTGAAAATTAAAATGTTTTAGAATAACAGACCAAATTGTAGGTCTAAATAAACTGTACTTAGGGAAAATATCCTTGGAGAAGCAGAGACAGAGATGATTTGCAGTGCTGAGCAGTGGAAGGTCCATATCACCCTCCTGGTCTCTGGGATTTCAGCCAGTCCATCTGGTCATCTAACAGGAGGCTGAAAGACAGTGGGTGATCTCACAGACCATATGCATGTAGATACCTAAGAACCACTGGAGCTCAGATAATGACATGGCTAAACCTAAATTTGGATTTAACTTGCTTTTATTGAGCAGAATCCAAAGCTATTGTTTTGTTTGTTTTTTTGCACATTTCTTGCTTTGTATTTTATTAACTTAGAAATAAGGTTGCAAAAATATACCATTTTTATTAGAGACATGGTTTGACTGACCTGTTTAACCAATATTATGCCTCTCTTCCCATGGGAAAAAAAATTAAAACCTGAGAGAGAAAAATGCTGCTATTCTCTTTGTGCTGAGAGATATTAAGATGAATCACCAGGGGTTGACACTGGTATTGCAGCTGTGAATGAATGACGGGGTAATGTCTTTTTAGCCAAGAATGTCCTTGACTCACATGAATGTACAACTGTGGAGATAATGGTGTAACAAGTCTGCAGAGGGTGATTAAATCCAGGAGGGGTGAGGATAGTCCAAATAGGTGAAAATAAAGATCTGGGAAGATGATAATCAAAATCAGGTGATGATGGAGTCCTCCTGAAATGTTCGTCTTGTTGTCTGTTCCTATGTAAGCACCCTCTTCTGTAAGAGGCCACCTCATTCATATAGTTTACAGGGAATAGACATGTAAGGTAGATCACAGCAGGGAGCATTCTGAAGGCATGATATTAATATCATTCTGAACTGGGTTTCTGTTATTATTATTTGGCCATGCACCACATGGGATCTTCCAGGGACAGAACCCACATCCCCTGCATTGGGACTGTGGAGTCTTAACTGCTAGGGAAGTCACTTGTCTCTTATTTAAATCACTAAATATTTATTTCCTCCATTTCCAATTTTGGGCTTCCCTGTGTCTCATGGTAAAGAATCTGCCTGCAGTGTGGGATACCTGGGTTTGATCCTTGGGTTGGGAAGATCGCCTGGAAAAGGAAAAGTCTATCCACTCCAGTATTCTGATCTAGAGAATCCCATGGAGAGAGGAGTCTGGCGGGCTTACAAAGAACTGGACACAACTGAGCAACTTTCATTTCACTATCTCCAATTTCATGTTGATCTCTAGACCTAGTAAATAAAAGTCCAAGACTATTAAGAAGCTTCTTCTTAATTCAAGATGAGTGCAACATGCATTATAAGATGAAGGAAAATTCTTTCACACAAAAGAGAAGCAGGGAAATACGTTTGAGATAACCGATATAATTATTTTGCCGAAATTTTACACCTACAGAGAGCAAGTTGCCGTGATTTCCCCTGCAGACTACTTTCTCAGCTCAGTATCTTTGTTAACAATTTGTACAGGATTAAAAAGCCTTAACTTTGATCCCCATCCTTAGTTTTCACTTATCAAGGACTTGGTCTAATGTTTAAAAGCGAATTAAAAGTTCAGTAAAGCTTTACGTAAATGATGACTTCTTTTTAATGTGTTTTTATAAACTAAAAATCAGAAGAGTGTAAGGTTGTCTCTTAGTTCATATAGTCTTGCTTTAAATTCCAATTTTTTTCTGGTTTCTGATTTAAAAACTGGTAAATATGCCAGGGAAATGCCACATTTAATTCAACAATGTGTCATCAGATTGCTTGGAAGCAATTTTTTAATTCAATTAAAACCATTTGGGTAATATTAACTTTAATATTCAAAATTGTTCTTGGATTATTCTCAATATCTTATTTAATGGAAGATTACAAAAAGGGAAAACTCATGCTTTGGTCTGTAGATAGTTCTGAACATCTTACACACTAAATTCTCTCCATTCATTTATCAGCAGGCTATTTGGTTACACTAAGTAACAAATTATTCTGTATCTGTGGAGACTGATAACAGAGTGATACTGGGAAATCAGGGCTTCCCTGGCAGCTCAGTTGGTAAAGAATTTGCCTGCAATGCAGGAGACCCCAGTTTGATTCCTGGGTCAGGAAGATCCACTGGAGAAGGAATAAGCTTCCCACTCCAGTATTCTTGGGCTTCCCTAGTGGCTCAGCTGGTTAAGAATCTGCCTGCAATGCGGGAGACTTGGTTTCAAACTCTGGGTCGGGAAGATTCCCTGGAGGAGGGAAAGGCTACCCACTCCAGTATTCTGGCCTGGAGAACTCCATGGACTGTGTAGTCCTTGGGGTGCAAAAGAGTGGGACACGATTGAGTGCCTTTCACTTTCACTGGGAAATAGTGTCTTATCTGTGTAGCAGTGATGTCATAAGGGTTAGACATGTATTTCTGCTACTGGTTCTAGACTCTGGATGCTGATTTCATATCATCAGAACAGAACAGTAACTCCTGTTGAGTTTAGGTGAGCGACTACAGTTAAGAGGACAACATATACTTCCATTCAACATAGAGGTGGTCAAAACAGGGACAATGGGAAATGGCACTATGAAATTATGATCACCAAGTTAGACCTAAACAAGAAACAAGAGTCCAGATGGTAAAATTTCTAAACTAAGAGTCCTGTGGCTATTTTCCCTGAAAAGTTTGTGGTTGAGTCCCTGTAGGAATACATTTACGGATCCATTCAAAAAATATTTACTGTGTGTATCAATCAGAGCCCAATGAACAGATAGAAATTACATCAGTGATGTGAACAGAGAGAAATAAGTGTAAAGAATCATTAAGAATATGGTTAAATGATACCATTTTACTGGAAAGGGTTAAAGCAAAATTTTGGTTACCGTGATAATAGCAACTATAAAAAGCAACCACCATCCCTAAGGCTAAAGGAACAGGGGAAAGATTAGAGTAACTAAAACTTGGAAATTTCAAGAAGTTCCACAAAGCTGAAACATAATTCCATGGAGGAGTTGCTGTGGGCCTGATGGTGGCATTGCTGAGCTTAAAGAATGACCCTTGAGTCTGAGACTCAAACCTTTGAAGAAGGACCACCAAGCAGCGGTGTCGGTTTCTCGATCAGACACAATATTGTCTGAAATGGCTTGATGGTGAGTAAGCTATCTTATTACTCTGTAGGTTGTCATGCTGGCATATGTGTGATGGACAAGGAAGACAGAACAAGATCCAGAACAGATATGTATTGTGGCAAAGACCATGTCCCCCTCCGTAATGGGAGAGGTCCAGTATAACCAACCTGCCATCAGGGACTGTCTGGCACCCTGGGCTCTGGGCCATGTTAGGGTCTCAGCGTTCATTCCTGCTGTGATGGGTAGGGTATTCTGACCCAGTGGGAGCCAGGTCAGGCTTAGTGAGGGTCACTTAATACATAGGCCACTGGAAAAGGACTGCGTGTTTGAGGAGAGTCGTGGACAGCACAAAGCACGTTATTTGTGTGTCTTATCCTGGAAAGCTTTCTCTGCAATAGTTGCCCTAATTCCTGACCATCCAGCCAACTCATGAGTTACTGCCTATAAATCCCTGCAGATGTGTACTTATGACCATTTATTTCCAGACAGGTGGAAAACCAAATAGAGGCACTCAAAGATCTCCCCCCACCCACTCCCAAAAGAGTCCCTGTCAGTGTTCTCTGTAAGTGGGGTTTTAATGATACAGATATCCATTCTCCTTTAGTGCCACCATTTGGAAACCAGGCCTATTATTTTACCTCCTCTATTAAATGCTCGTAATGAATTCACCAAAAGGGACGTAAGTGTCAGTTCAGGGAGGGATTCAATGAAGAAGGTGTTGGTGCCAAAAAGCCAGAGACTTGTGCTCATGCGACCTGCATGGGACTTCTGGACCTGCTCAAGTCTGTGTGGGATGGTACAGGTGGCCTTCCTTTCTGAAGGGCTATCTCAACATCCTCATTGAGGTGGTTCATGCCCACATTTATTTGTGGTTTATCTCTTAACACCTCGCATATGTCATACTAAGGCCTTTGTTGATATACTGTACCTGTGAATGGCTCTCAGTGGACTTGTGGGTCAGGTAACATTCTAGTCAGTTGACGTCACCTGATTAAGCACTCCATTTCTACGAGGACCAAACAGCAGGGTAGAAGCTGTTTCTCAAAAAGAACGGTTACCTGGAGAAGTGAGCCAAGATTTGATCACTTATCCCAGATGTCTGATTCTTTTATAGCTGTTTATGAGAGGGTCCACACTGCACTCTTATCAACTATGCATTCTGAATGTCTTGGAATTTGCTGTGTCCTTAGGTCCAGGTGCATTCACCACCCTTTAGACTTATTGCAAAATTTCTCCTGTTCTGCTTTTCGCTTCAAATTGGAAGATTTATGAGTCACTTGATAGATGTGTCAAGCTGGCATATTTGAACATGGAATATGCTGCCTCCCCAGTTCAAAAAAGTACATGAAGCATCATTCTTCCCTCCTGCGGTTAGTAGTGCAAGATGGTACAGCTTGCCTTTTATTATTTTAGAAGGGATATCTCAACATGCTTTAGACCACAGCATTGAGGTGGCTCCCGCCTAAAATTTTACCTGGTTTATCTCTAACACTTCAAATACATCATATGAAGGCATTTAAAATATTTATTACATCAGCGAATGGGATCCAAGTGGCATATTTTGATTGTGGGGAGATCCAGTGAAATAGCAAGATGGTCAAGGTCTCTTTTATGGTAAAGTATAGCATGTGAATGGATTCACTCCTAGTGTCAGATTGTGAAGGGCGAAGTAAACTGCTTCTGGGCTTTCTTGGATGTATGTACAGAGGGATAAACATTTTTTTTTCTAAGTCATATTTGCATGATAGATGCCAGAGTCTGTGTTGGTTTGCTCTGGAACATATGCTACATCTGGGCTATTGTTGCTGTTTAGTCACTAAATCCTGTCTGACTCTTCCACGAGCCCATGGACTATAGCCCACCAGGATCCTTTGTCCACGGGCTCTCCCAGGAAAGAATCCTGACTGAAGTGGATTGCCATTTCCTTCTCCAGGTGATCTTTCTGACTCAGGGATTGAACCCATTCTTGCATTGAGTTGGATTTTTTTCCCACTGCAGACACCAGGGAAGTCTTACATCTGGGATACCAAATGCAACTGGAGTCAGCAATTGATGAATTTTATGATACTCCACTGTCACTCTCCAAAATCCGTCCACCTTCTGCATAAGCAAAACAAGGGAATTAAATGAGAATGAGGTTTGCATTTTCAAGACTTTGATGATGGCATTAATTTTCATTTTTCCAGGAATATGAATATTTTTGGCTGAATACACCAGTAAAGAGGGGACATTTCTAGGAAGTTCCATCTTGGTGTTTATTTTTGTTGTTGTTCAGTCACTCAGTTGTGTCTGATTCTTTGAGATCCCATGGACTGCAGCACACCAGGCTTGGCTGTCCTTTACTATCTCCTGGAGTTTACTCAATCTCATGTCCATTCAGTCAATGATACCATCCAACCATCTTATCCTCTGTCACCCCACTTCTTCTCCTGCCCTCAGTCTTTCCCATCATCAAAGTCTTTCCAATGATGGGCTCTTTTCATCAGGTGACCATAGTATTGGGGCTTCAGAATCAGCCCTTCCAATCAATAACCAGGCTTGATTTACTTTAGGATTGACTGGTTTGATTTTGCAGTCCAAGGGACTCTCAAGAGTCTTCTCTAGTACTACAATTGGAAAGCATCAATTCTTTGGTGCTCAGCCTTCTTTATTGTTCAACTCTCACATCCATAGATGACTACTGGAAAAACCATAGGCTTGATTATACAGACTTTTGTCAGTGAAGTGATGTCTCTGCTTTTTAATATAGTGTCTAGTTTGGTCATAGCTTTTCCTCCAAGGAACAAGTTTCTTTTAATTTCATGTCTGTAGTTACCATCTGCAGCGATTTTGGAGCCCAAGAAAAATAAAGTCTCAGACTGTTTTCATTGTTTCCCTATCTACTTGCCATGAAGTGATGGGACCAGATGCCATGATCTTGTTCAACTCTCACATCCATAGATGACTACTGGAAAAACCATAGGCTTGATTATACAGACTTTTGTCAGTGAAGTGATGTCTCTGCTTTTTAATATAGTGTCTAGTTTGGTCATAGCTTTTCCTCCAAGGAACAAGTTTCTTTTAATTTCATGTCTGTAGTTACCATCTGCAGCGATTTTGGAGCCCAAGAAAAATAAAGTCTCAGACTGTTTTCATTGTTTCCCTATCTACTTGCCATGAAGTGATGGGACCAGATGCCATGATCTTCATTTTTTTGAATGTTGAGTTTTAAGCTAAGTTTTCCACTCTGCTCTTCCACCTTCTTCAAGAGGATATTTAGTTCTTCTTCACTTTCTGCCATAAGGGTGGTGTCATCTGCATATTTGAGGTTATTGATATTTCTCCAGGCAATCTTGATTCCAGCTTGAGCTTCATCCAGCCCAGCATTTCACATGATGTACTCTGCTTATAAGTTAAATAAGCAGGGTGACAATATACAGCCTTGAAGTACTTCTTTACCAATTTTGAACCAGACATTATTTCATGTCTGGTTCTAGCTGTTGCTTCTTGACCTGCACACAGCTTTCTCAGGAGGCAGGTAAAGTGATCTGGTATTCCCATCTCTTGAAGAATTTTTCACAGTTTTTGTGATACACACAAAGTTTTCAGTGTAGTCAATGAAGCAGAAGCAGATTTTTTTCTGGAATTTCCTTGCTTTTTCTATGATTCAATGGATATTGGCAATTTGATGAGTTTCTACCATAGTGATCTTTATTCTTATAATAGATTCAGTAATGAACATGAGAAATTCACTTTTTGAATGCTGTGTTGACTGTCCAGATGCTTTTCAAGACAGAAGCACTCATTTCCTGAGCTGCTGGAAATGTCAGCTGCAGATAGTTCACAGCTCTGTCCTTTTCCAAAAATTTCCATCAGTGGTAAAAGCTTTATGTAAACTTGCATCTACTCCCCACCATCTTCCCACATTCAATGACTAGTAAACACAAGATATAAAGTGGTACAAAAGTCAGACTCCCTTGCCATGATTTGGGACATTTGTGAATAGTCATTCCATTTTGGAGCTTCATTGGAATCAACTTTGAGCTGCTGCAACCACACTGCCCCCAGGATTCTCTTCCTGCCTAATTCTGCTTCCCTTATTCCCTCCAAGTATTATTCCACAGAGCGCTCACAAGAAGTTCCTCCTGAGTGAGGATCTCAAACCTTAGCACCTAGGGACCTGGGAAATGTCAGCTGGAATCTTAGGAATCAATTTTGTAGTTGGTAATGGCAGTCTGAGCAGCAAGGAAAACCTCACCACTTGTGATGAGGATGGATATCGCCACACAGGCAGTTCAGAGTTTCTCCAGTGGAGAATTGGGGAAAGGGACCAGTGCAGGGCACCACAGGGCACGTGCAATCTCTTGAGTGTTTGAGAAGTACAGGAGAAACAGCGATTATAAAGACTATAACACTAAATATCTCGGGCCCATGCCAACAAATGTATTGGACAAAGACAATGAAAGGATAAGTGTGATTAACTATCAATTTAATGCAAAGTATAAAACCTGAAGGATCTTTTGGACAGTCTATACAGAAATTTTCATCCATTGCAGCCTGAAAGCAGAAAAAAATCTGAGAGGCATCAGGTCCAACACTTAATCATAGTATAATAACAAGCAAAAAAGATGTTGAGCCATCAACTTCCACAAATCTATTACATCAAAGTCAAGATCCTGATTGAAACGAGGTGGGTCTCTGTGCCTTGGAAAGGAACATTTGGCTAGAAGCACATGAAAGTATTGAATCCCTGAATTCACTGAGATCTTCCTAAAATCTTTGCTGAGGTGGTCACGCCTTCTGCATTTATTGAACACAGTCCAAAAATCCCTGCTTGTGGGGCCTCTCTGCTGTCTCAGGATTTCCCCTATTTCCCCTGCTAATTACCAGAGCCATTGCTAAGTCACAGTGTATACATACCTATGTGGCATAGTGCTGTCTGATAATAGACAAAAGAGAAAATTAATACACTGAAGGGACGGCAGGGCTCAGCCAGCATAGCCTGGAAGGAACCGTAGCATATACAGGTGTCTGGATTCTGAGCATCCCAAATTTGAAGAAGCAGCACAGAAGGTTGGATGAGGGAGATGTTACTGATATGGAGGCAATTGCCCGTGACACAGGGTTTACCACTCTAGGACAGACCTTGGGAGTTGGTGTTAGCATATTTCTGGGATGGAAATCCCCAAAGACTGGAGAAAGCAAGATCTATGCTAATCAGATGAATGGGTAAGAAAGCTGTGGTACATATACACAATGGAGTATTACTCAGCCATTAAAAAGAATACATTTGAATCAGTTCTAATGAGGTGGATGACGCTGGAGCCGATTATACAGAGTGAAGTAAGCCAGAAAGAAAAACACCAATACAGTATACTTACACATATATATGGAATTTAGAAAGATGGTAATGATAAACCTGTACACGAGACAGCAAAAGAGACACAGATGTATAGAACAGCCTTTTGGACTCTGTGGGAGAGGGAGAGGGTGGGATGATTTGGGAGAGTGGCAGTGTAACATGTATGATATCATAAGTGAAATGAATCGCTATTAAAAAGAATACATTTGAATCAGTTCTAATGAGGTGGATGACGCTGGAGCCGATTATACAGAGTGAAGTAAGCCAGAAAGAAAAACACCAATACAGTATACTTACACATATATATGGAATTTAGAAAGATGGTAATGATAAACCTGTACACGAGACAGCAAAAGAGACACAGATGTATAGAACAGCCTTTTGGACTCTGTGGGAGAGGGAGAGGGTGGGATGATTTGGGAGAGTGGCAGTGTAACATGTATGATATCATAAGTGAAATGAATCGCCAGTCTAGGTTCGATGGAGGATGCTTGGGACTGATGCACAGGGATAATCCAGAGAAATGATGTGGGGCGGAAGGGGGGAGGTGGGGGTCGGGATTGGGAGTTCATGTACACTCGTGGCTGATTCATGTCAATGTATAGCAAAATGAATACAGTACTGTAAAGCAAAACAAACAAACAAACAAAAAGTAATGAAAATGAAAAAAAAAAGAAATACCGAAATTGCCACAACAAGAATGGAAATCAAAAGGCTGGTTGAAGTGGACATACTCCAGTGCTAAACCCCTTCATGCTGACTATATAATACAGGAGGCTCAGACAACTTGCTCACCTAAGTGATAGGATGCATTGCGGAGGGGCATGGGCATCACTGAGAACTCGAGGGAGCCTGCTGTCTGTAGACCAGGTCTGACTGTAGGATAGAGAGAAATGCTACCCCGGGTAGCAAAAGGAGGGTAGGGCCCTGAACACTAGAGTCCAGGCGGTGATTCTTATCTTTCAGAAGCAAGGTGAACACAAGTGCTCAATCATCAAAATAAACAGTGAGCACAGAGTGCCGTCTGAGAAAGAGCTGGTTTACATAAAGCTGTGGGGGCGTTTAATAAAATACAGTAATCTCAGAAGCAAATGTCAATCTAAAATTGGCACTTGCCATCTTCCTCTACAAGGATTAAAGCATGTACTGTTGCATTTGCTGGTTTTCAAGAACTCTTGAAAGGAGTTCAGGATGGAGAACAGAAATGAGGCACTCAGTGCTTAGAGAAAAGCTGGCGGAGCAGATCTTCAGATAGATATTTTCAGGAGATAATTTTACAAGCCCAGTTCTTGCATCCCCTCTTACTGACAAAAGCACTAAAATTCTGACAACTGCTACTCATGATTAGCAGAAACCTTGCAAAAGCAGGCAAACATGTTCTTGATTCTATGTCCTCCCCCTTCACCAAAATCATATATATACTGACCTTCTCCCATGCCTCTTTGGAGCAGCTTCTCAGGGAAGTCTGAGATGCAGTCTCCTGGACCACAGTCCTCATTTTGTCCCAAATAAAACTTAACTCACATGTTATGATTTTTTTGTTGTTGTTTTGTTTTTCAAGTTGACATAAGATAGATGTGAACCTAACAAGGACATTGTTTAATCTGCATAAACCAAAGGAAGAAAGGATGCAAGTTGAAGGGCCTAAGTCAACTGCCCAATCAAACATTGCAATCCCATGGCCTGTTTCTGAATTTGACCCAGTTTTCAGATGTAGAAGCCATACCTGAAGGAGATGCTGGGTTTATAGAAGGAAAAACCCTGAAAAATCATGGCCACTCAATACCATAATTGTTCTTTTTCCTTTTCTCCAAAAGATCTACAGCCCTGTGCTCAAGTTACCACACTTTAATGAAAAGATACTGTTAGCTATTTGGAGCACTATTAAATACGGAATTTGATTTAATACTTATCTTCAGAGACTTATCCGAATTTTGTCATCCTATTTCTCCTGTTAAAGTAGGAAGTACGTTGGCAACATATACTCAATGGAATATTGGCTCAGGCTCCGCTCACCATGGACTATGTGTCTGCTCCCTCATCCAATGATCATTCTCTTGGTTTCCGAATATAACTAGCAGGGATATATTCTGTATTTGCCAGAAATAAACATTGGTTCCTTGACCTGTGAAGTAATAGTTACTGTAGAAGCCAAACATAGAAACTTCTGATCACACCACCACCCTACCCTACCCCCAAATTAAGACAGTGTATCAAACACAACATTGCATCAATAAGAAATGACAGGGGTTTGCCATCATGTCTTCATTGGCAGCATATCATTAAATGACTATCTTCATCTAATTCACCATTTGGCCCCTAGGTATATCCCATAGATCTTAGAGGGTGCAGGTCAGCTACCACAAACCTACCCAAATAAGCAATAGACCCATTTGTAGCTGCTGTGCCACTTTAAATGTCTTTGCTAGAACAGGTTAACATAGCTTCAGCTTTATTCATATATCTTTTATGTATTTACACTTTTATTAGTTTTTCAATTCATATTTATTTTTCATTGAAGTATATTTGATTTATAGTATTGTGTTAATTTCTACTGTAGAGCAAAGTGACTCAGTTATACATATGTGTGTACATTCTTTTGTGTGTTCTTTTTCATGATGGTTTAATCACAGGATGTTGTACAGCGTTCTCTGTGCTATACAGTAGGACCTTGTTGTTTACCCATTCTGTATACAATAGCCTACTGTCTACAGCTTCAGTTTTAAATATGGCAGTTAAATTAGCACAGTGGTTCTCAACTGGAGTGGGTGACATTTGTATTCATGACTGGGGTGGAGCTATGGTAGGTAGAAACTAGGATACTGTTAACATCATTTAATGTACAGGACAGACATCCACAACAAATATGGAATATCTGGCCCAAAATTTCAGTAGTGCCAATACTGGAAATCCAGACTTAGTGCATTTTATCCCCATCTCTTTATCAGAAAGGAAGCTCAGGAGCAGTCACATTCACAAGGAATGGGAAAGAACACACACTTATACCCACAGTCGTGCCTTTGTTGCTTCCACCATCCTCTGTCATGATATAATTCAAGGGCACTTAAACCATCTGGATCTGGACATCCCACTGAATATTATGCGAGTTTATTACATTGATGACTTCATATCAATGAGGACAGATGAACCAGAACCAGCACATATGCTAAAGGTTTTGATAAAACTATGCGCTACAGAGGGTTGGAGATAGTCTTCAGGGTCAGAAGTCTATAATATCAGTGGTTTGTGTCATGCAGAGAAATCTCCCTAGAAACTGAAGAACATATTGTTGAATTTCTCGCTTTCCATATCTAAGACAGTTAAATAATGTGCAGCAGGTTTCCTCAGGTTCTCAAGTTCTGGAGGGAGCATATTTCTCCTTTAGGACTAGTGCTCAGATCGGTTTACTGAGTGACATGGAAGGCTTACAGCTTTTAGTGAGCCCAGAGGAGGAAAGAGCTCCAGGAGATACTGGCTTAATCAAAAGACTGCTGTCACTTGGACCATAGGACTCGGCAGACCCCAGGCTATTCAAGCTAACTGTGGTGGGAGAGATGCCATGTGCGGTTTATGGCAAGTCCTCAGCAGGAGGATCACTACACAGGCCTCTGGAGTCATAGAGCAGGGCCATGTCATCTCCAGCATAAAATCTCAAACCACTCAAAAATCTGCTCCTAGTATGCTGTTGCATCATGTCAGACAGAGTGCCTGACGTGGGACCAGTGACCCTGGGTCCATAGCTGCACATTATGAGTTGGGTTCTGCGGGGGGGGGGGGGGGGGTGTCTAGCAGTGTCATAAAGTAGGAGCATTTTATCTAGTATTGGGCATACATAAGACAGAGGATACAGAGTGTGAAGATCACATATTAATGTTAATGTCACAGGTTAACATGTCAAAGACAATCTCTAAAAAGAGAGAGAGACAGTCAGCTGTCATCACACAACCTCTGTAACCCTGGTGTTAGTCCAGCAGAAGCAAGAAGAAAGTGCCCTGGTACAAGCACAGAGGCCCCTCCGCCTTGTGGACTCTCGCACTGAAGCTGACGGTGCGGTTACTGAAGCTAGACCAATAGCACCGTCTATCTCTGGGCTCCTGAGGTGAGCCTCCTCCCTCAAGGGACTAGCCTGGTGGAAAGTTGATGACACTGAACCTCCTTTACCCATCAACACACAGCAATTCATCTTGGCTGAAATTGGCAGGTATATCAGGTGTCTGCCTGCCTATCCAGCCTGCAAAGTGCAGATTGCACTGAGATTACAGTGTTTGGTCTAAAAATGTGGGAAACCACGTAAAGTTGCATGAGGCCACAGGGCCCACTGTGTATCAAGGAGGTTGGCCACGGGCAAATGGCCATGAGGTCCTCTGGCTCCATAACAAGGTGCACCAGGCAGAAGCTGCTGGCCTGATAGAGTGATGGCTTTTGAAAGTGTGGCCAAGATTCCAGCATGGTGATGATGACCTGCAACGAAGGGACTCCACTCTCCCAGAGGGAGAACCCACTCTGTGTCTCTCATGTGGAGAATACGTGGGTCTGAGACTCAAGGGGTGACATGGCTTCCACTTGCTGTGACTCTCAGTAACGAAGTTGGGGACTCTGTGCCTCCTAACCCTACAACCCTGAGCACTGATGACATAGGGATTCTGGAGCTCAGAGGAAGAAGAATTCTACCACAAGAACACAGTAAGACTCATTTTAAACTGTAAGCTAGTACAGCCACCCAGTTTCATTGGGTCAGTAAGCTAGCAGTCAAGGCAAGGAGTCACCATCAAGTTGGGGGTAGTAGACATTTAGTTAGGAATAAGGCTTCTGTTTCAGGATAAAGTGACTGAATGATGTGTTTGACACTGGAGTATTTCACTGCAACAAAGTTGGCAATCCCCTAACCAGTTTTGGTGGCAAGTGGAAAAATGCAACAACTAGAATCTTCTTAGGGCACACTGGATAAGGGCCCAGATCTCTCAGGAAGGAGGTTTGTAACATGCTACCGTGTTGCTTAGCAGCAGTATCAGCCAAAGTTGAACAGAACCTAGAAACAGGTAATAAAACAGTAAATGATGAACATCAGTTGTAACCCTAAGGTTCATTTGTGGCAGAAGGGACTGTAGTGTGTCCTACTAACTTTCTTTTTAAGTTTCTACTGAAAGAGACCATTTAGAATACTGGGAATCCTTGCTTTCAGGTAGAGGAAGCATAGCATTTGAAATAAGGAGTTTGAGTACCATGACGGTCGACTCCAGTGAAGGCTGGAGTGTACGGTCTTGATTCACCTTTGGATGTGGGAGCTCACTCCCCTTGCTTCTGGCACTGTCAGCTGCTGAGTCTTCACAGGTGTGTTCCTTTATGAGAACTGCCTTTGCCTTCACCCAAGGTTATGTCTTCTGGAAGCAGCCGTCATCCAATCACTGATCAATGCAAATAGGAAGTTCTTCTCCCCTTCCCTTGCCTTGAGACATATCTGAAGGTAAACCTAGCTGCATGGTATCAACTGCTCTGTACTTCAAGCTCTCCCTCTGCCAAATTTTGCTTTCTTTGATCACTCTAGATCCCGTAGACTGTAGCCTACCAGGCTCCTCTGTCCATGGGATTTTCCAGGCAACAGTACTGGAATGGATTCCCACTTCCTTCTCTAGGGACCTTCCTGACCCAGGGACTGAACCCTGGTCTCTCACATTGTAGACAGATGCTTAACCGTCTGAGCCACTAGGCAAGTCCGCTCCAAAGGGCACTTCCCAGTAAATCCTCTGCAAGCAAATCTCAGAGCTTCATGGTCTGTTTCCTAGGGAAGCTGACCTGTGGAGGCCACTAATTTCACAGAGCTTACATTTGGTTTCAGTACCACGGGGACTTATGGATAATAAACATGTAAACAAACAACCAAATAAATAATTTCAGAAAATGATAAAATATCATAAAAGGGTACTTAAACATAATAGTTGATGGTGGAAGTAGAATAGTTGATGGTATAGGGGTAAGTGATCTAACATGAAGAGCTGAATATTTGTACTGAAACCTCATTGGGGTTTCCCAGGTGGTACTAGTGGTAATGAACCCGCTTGTCAGTGCAGAAGACATGAGACACGAGTTCAGCCCCTGCATCAGGAAGATCCCTGGAGGAGGGCATGGCAGCCCACTCCAGTATTCCTGCCTAGAGAATCCCATGAACAGAGGAGACGGGCAGGCTGTAGTTCATAGGGTCACAGTCAGACATGACTGAAGCCACTTGGCAAACACGCACACACTAAAATCTCACGGTGGCATGGAAGCAGCAGAAAGGTATTCTTTGAACACCAGCAACAGCTGAGTCTGTCTGGGACCAGAGAACAAGAGGAGAGGATGAGAGGACATTATAGTAGGAGGAGGACCTTTGTGGATGGTGGTTGGTGGGTTTGGTTTTTATTCACTTTTCAGTGAAACCATTAGAATATTTTTAAGCAGAGGAGTGGTATGATGTGAATTTCTCCTAAAAAGGATCATGTCTGTCATCTTGGTAAAAGGGACTTTTTCCTATCTAAACTGTTATTCTTATTTCTCTCCACTTTTTCAACTGCTCATATCCCTCTTTCTCTGCATTATATCTCTTGCATTTATCACTAATATAAAGTATGTTACTTCTTTATCTAGTATATGATCTAGCTCCCTACTAGAATGGCAGCTCCTTTAGGGCAGTTTGTTTTTGTAATTTCTTGTATCCCCAAGACCAAAGAGAGTACTTACTGCTATCACATAGCACGTTCAAAATAAATACATATTAAATGGAAGAATAATAGTAAAAGTTACTGTTGTATAGATTATAGGCTAGGGTGAAGGAGGGGCAGAGAGAAAGCCTAGAGCAGCAGTCCAGAGGCGAGACAGTGGTAGCAGGGACTAAAGCTTTAAAGGTGCAGAAAAAGAGAACATGGCTCATTCAGTTATGTTTGAGAGCATAGTACTCGGTGCTAAATTGGATGTTGGAATGATGTCTGAGAGAGGGAAATCAAGGATGATTTCAGCCAGAGCAACTAAATGGCATCATTCACAGGGATTGGAGAGATCAGAGGAGGAGAAGGCTTGTAGACAGTAGATGTGACTGGAGAAGCTATCTCTATAAAAATTCAGGAGGTGGCACCTTCGTTTCTGTGCTCAGAGTAGACTGGGAATTACAAGACTTAAGGGAATGAACTTGAGCATGAAGAACTTCTTAAGAAGAATTTATAAGTCCTCATTCTGTAATGGTCTTCTTGGTTATTAAAAATGTTGGAACATTGGGTAAGAGGGTAGGAGAAGTGAGGATCTTTAATTACAATGGTTTAACGGAAAGGTGTATGTATAATGGAATGACCGCTGGTTACTATTTCTGTGGCCTTATTGGATTTCTGAGCTGCACTGATGGTTGGATATCTGTTAATAGTCCAGTCTCTGTCTTTTGTGGCAGTGTAATGGATTTACACACAGCATGTTGGTCCCTTAAGCAGTATAAGTCCTGGACTTTTGAATGTTATACTGCTTTGGACATGCAGGTGTAGCATGAATCATAATCAAACTCTCACAATCACATTATCATCAATATTGAATGCATCTGATAGATCTACATGTAATAGAAATGGCATCCACTGGGGACCACTAGAAAGAGTGTCATAACTGTTGAATTGCAAGATTCTCCTTTCCAAACTGGAAAAGAACTTCTTCTAATTTATGTCACGAGACATAACAGTATTCTCCAAGATGCTGCAAAGTGATTGTTCAGACAGACTCAGCAACAGCAAAACACTCTCCTTTTCTCTTTTGTACAGATTTTCAACTTTGCCTGCATATTAAAGTCACCTAGGGAGCCTTTAAGAATCCTGATGCCTGTGTCACGTATTATCCAAGTAAATCAGTATCTCTGGGTGTCAGACCCTGGCATCAGAATTCCTAAAAATCCCTAGGTGATTGTAATGTGTAGTTAAACTGATGACCACTGCTTTGAGATTCCTGAAGCACACTAGTAAATAAAAAATGTGATATATGTATACCTATGTCTGATTCATGTTGAGTTTTGACAGAAAACAAAAAACATTCTGTAAAGCAATCATCCATCAATAATTAAAAAAAAAAAAACCTGAGAAGTAGGGCAATAAAAATACCCTTTTTTTTTGGTTTAATATATAGTTTTCAAAGTAAAATTCCTCACAGTTATGAATCATAAGGATCACTACTATAATATGGATATATTCTGAAAATATTTCTATAGATAGTTTAGACATAACCTGTACTCTCTATGACAAAATTATGCAAATATGAAGGATTAAAAGATGGCATCTCACCATTTTTCCAATTTGCATATCCTTTTTTATTAATGGGGTGAACATCTGTGCATATGTTTATTTAAAAATCAGAAAGCTTTCAGGGCTGCTGCTTATGGTTGTGAATAATTCAAACAAAGAATTAGGGGAAGAAGCTCCACAAAAAACAGGAGAAGAAAGGCAATGTCCTGGGCCTGGTTGTTGGAATCAGGGTCCCGGGGCTTCAGTGCTATCAGTGTGCATGGCATCACGTGAAAATTACAAGGATGGTAACACTGAGAGCTTGTAATCATGCTCATCTATGTAGCCTCAAAACTCAGCCAGGTGCATGTCAGAGCCTCAAAAAGCATTTGTTAAATAAAGGATTAAGATGTTGGCCTTTATCCTCCTAAGGCCTTTCTCCTTGACTGCTGGATGGTTCTCCTCTCTGCGTCTTTACACAGCCTTCTTTCGGTGTGTGTTTGTGTCTCAGTCTCCTACTCTTAAAAGAATACCAGTCATGTTGGATTGTGTGGTGTGTGCTCAGTCCTATCCAACTCTTTCTCAGGCCCCTATGTCCATGGAATTTTCCAGGCAAGAATACTGGAGTCAGTTGCCATTTCCTTCTCCAGGGAATCTTCCTGACCCAGAGACTGAATCTCCTGCATTGGCAGGTAGATTATTTACCAGTGCACCACCTGTGAAGCGTAAAGTGTTTACTTATTTATGTATGGCTGTGTCAGGTCTTAGTTGAGGTGCATGAGTTCAGCATTTCTGCATTTGAATCCTGGGTCAGGGATATTGGATTAGAACCTACCCAAAGACTTCATTTTTTGACTCAGTTCCATTCTTAAGGAACCTATTTACAAATACTCACATTCTAAAGATTTGGGGGTAGGGCTTTCAACATATGAAATAGAGGGCTACACAATTCAGCCCATAACACTGTATCAGTCAGTTCAGTTGCTTAGTCACGTCCAACTTTTTGCAACCTCATGGACTGCAGCAAGCCATGCTGCCCTGTCCACTACCAATTCCTGGAGCTTGCTCAAACTCATGCCCATCGAATTGGTTATGCCCTCCAATCATCTCATCCTCTGTTGTTCCCTTCTCCTCCTGCTTTCAATCTTTCCCAGCAGAGGGTCTTTTCCAATGAGTCAGCTTTTTGCATAAGGTGGTTGAAGTACTGGAGCTTCAGCATCAGTTCTTCTAAAGATTATTCAGGACTGACTTCCTTTAGGATTTGATCTCCTTGCAGTCCAAGGGACTCTCAAGCATCTTCTCCAACATCACAGTTCAAAAGCATCAGTTCTTCGGTGCTCAGCTTTCTTAATGATCCAACTCTCATATCTGTACATGACTACTGGAAAAACCATAGCTTTGACTAGATGGACTTTTGTCTGCAATGTCTCTGCTTTTTTATATGCTGTTTAGGTTGGTCATAGCTTTTCTTCCATGGAGCAAGTGTCTTTTAATTTCATGGCTGAAGTCACAATCTGCAGTGATTTGGGAGCCCAAGAAAATAAAGTCTGTCACTGTTCCCATTGTTTCCCCATCTATCTGCTGTGAAGTGATGGGATCGGATGCTATGATCTTCATTTTTGATGTTGAGTTTTAAGCCAGCTTTTTCACTCTCCTCTTTCACTTTCATCAACAGGCTGTTTAGTTCTTCACTTTCTGCCATTGCAGAAATTTCATATCAGGTTATTGATATTTCTCCCTGCAAACTGATTCCAGCTTGAGCTTCATCCAGCCCAGATTTCACATGTTAAACAAGGAGGTGACCAATATACAACTTTGATGTACTCCTCTCCCAATTTGGTACCAGTCCTTTGTTTCATGTCCAGTTCTAACTGTAGCCTGTTGACTTGCATACAGATTTCTCAGGAGACAGATAAGGTGTTCTGGTATTTCCATCTCTTTCAGAATTGCCCACAGTTTGTTGTGATCCCCACAGTCAAAGGCTTTAGTGTACTCAGTGATGCAGAAATATGTATGTTTTCTGGAATTCTTTTGCTTTTCCTATGATCAAGCATATGTTGGCAATTTGATCTCTGGTTCCTCTGCCTTTTATAAATCCAGTTTGTACATCTGGAAGTTCTTGGTTTATGTACTGTTGAAGCCTAGCTTGGAGAATTTTGAGCATTACTTTACTAGTGTGTGAGATGAGTACAATTGTGCGGTATTTTGAACATTCTTTGGCATTGCCCTTCTTTGGGACTGGAGTGAAAATTGACCTTTTCCAGTCCTGTGGCCACTGCTGAGTTTTCCAAACTTGCTGACATATTGAGTGCAGCACTTTCACAGCATCATCTTTCAGGATTTGAAATAGCTCCACTGGTATTCCATCACCTCCTCTAGCTTTGGTAGTAGTGATGCTTTAGCTGACCTCATACTCCAGGATGTCTGACTCCAGATGATCACACCATCTTGGCTATCTGGGTTATTAAGATCTTTTTGTATATTTCTTCTGTGTATTCTTCCCACCTCCTCTTAATATCTTCTGCTTCTGTTAGGTCCATACTGTTTCTGTCCTTTATTGTGCCCATTTTTGCATGAAATGTTCCCTTGGTATCTCTGATTTTCTTAAAGAGATCTCTAGTCTTTCCCATGCTATTGTTTTCTCTATTTCTTTGCATTGATCACTTAGGAAAGGTTTCTTATCTCTCCTTGCTATTCTTTGGAACTCTGCATTCAAATGGATATATCTTTCCTTTTCTCCTTTGCCTTTAGCTTCTTTTCTTTTCTCAGTATTTGTAAGCTCCCCTCAGATAACCACTTTACCTTTTTTAATTCCTTTTTCTTGTGGATGGTTTTGATCACTGCCTCCAGTACAATGTCATGAACCTCCATCCATAGTTCATCAGGCACTCTGAATATCAGATCTAGTCCCTTAAATCTATTTCTCACTTCCACTGTTACTGAGGACCAGCCCTGATTGGATCCAGGGTAATTTGAAGCAGGGACGGCATGGTGAGAGAGGTATATAGATTTAGAGAAGGATAAGGAAAGAGTTTGCAGTTAAGAGAATAGAGGAGAGAAAGAGGTTGTATTCCTTGGTTTACATAGATAGCCAATAAAACCCCAAGACAAGGGGCTTGCACCATCTATGTAAGGCCACAGGTGCCTGCTTGAATAGTGGAGGGTGCCCCGCCTTAGGCTCCCTCTCGCGTGAGCCTTAGAAGCCCAGGCAAATAGGTAGACAAGATGAGCCTCTATGCTCCAGACAGGAATCAGCCAGAAAATAGAGTAAGAAAGAAAAGAAGACACGGGGGAAGCCAGATTTCTGAGAAACTGGTCCGTCCTTTATAAAAGCTTTTATACTTTTAGTTGTACATAGAGATCAATGGATAATACAAAGTCATGCAGGATCAGGAGCTCTGACCCTTATTGAGACCAGGCTTTCTCTCTGCATACCTAGCTGTATACACAGATCTTAAGTGATTTACATCATCTTCTGGCCAGGAAGCCTATTAGCATTTTATGGCCCTTTCCTGATAAGGGTCCGTCAACCAGAAAACTTATTTGCCTTAAAAGTGTTGTTCTTACTAAAGTCTGCTGCCACTCTCAGAAAGCACTAATTAAGGTTACATTCTTACATAGCAAGGACACAACACTTTATAACAAGGAAAGAGGAGTACAGTGATTTATAACAAAGAGAAAATTCATTAACTCAAAAGTCTAGTATTGCTAACATCAAAACTACTATATTCCTTCTTCTATATCCCAATTACATTGATTAACATCCTCCAGCTGCCTAAAAGATAAAGGATTGGAGGCCTGGCAGCAGTCATTAACTCAACAATGAAACCCATCACCAAAATAATTCTTAGCTCTTTTAAAAAGACTCTATATCTTTAAGATGTTTTAAGCTTCATGTCTCTCGCAGTTGGGGGGCTGTAAACAATCACATGCTTAGTTGTAAAAGTCCGGGTAAACCTGTCAGGCAAATTAGAGAGCCATTAGAGGGGTTTGAGCTGAGACACTCCTTTTATATGAAGGAGACTATTAACTGGAGCTCTAAGTTAATTTTTTCCAGAGAAAGGTGGTCAGGGATAGCCCCCTGTAATGTCAGAAGAGTCGGTGAAAGTCATGAAATAATAAGACAGACAGATTCTGGTTTTGGGGTAGATGCTCGAGAAGATCCGGGGGGCCCCACGAGGCCTGATCCCACCTTTGCATGTCAGGCCCCTTCCTCATGACCTTCGCCATGGGCGGGGTTCCCCATGCTGGCTCCTGCCACACTGTATAATCGTAAAGGATTTAATTTAGGTCATACCTGAATGGTTGAGTGGTTTTTCCCTACTTTCTTCTATATAAGTCTGAATTTTGCAATAAGGAGTTCATGATCTGAGCCACAGTCAGCTTCCAGTCTTGTTTTTGATGACTGTATAAAGCTTCTCCCTCTTCAGCTGTAAAGAATATAATCAATCTGATTTCCACGTTGATCATCTGGTGATGTCCATGTGTAGAGTCATCTTTTGTGTTATTACAAGAGGAGGTTTCCTATGACTAGTGCATTCTCTTGACAAAACTCTGTTAGTCTTTGCCCTGCTTCATTTTGTACTCCAAGGCCAAACTTGTCTGATACTCCAGATATCTCTTGACTTCCTACTTTTGCATTCCAGTCCCCTATGATGAAAGTAATCTGTTTTGTTTTTTTTTTCTTGGTGTTAGTTCTAGAAGGTCTGGTAGGTGAGCATGGAGCCATTCAACTTCAGCTTCTTCAGCATTACTGGTTGGGGTATAGACTTGGGTTACTGTGACAGCGAATGGTTTGCATTGGAAATGAATAAAATCATTCTGTCATTCTTGAGACTGCACCCAAATACTGCAATTTAGATGATTTCTTTGACTATGAGGGCAACTGCATTTCTTCTAAGGGATTCTCGTCCACAGTAGTAGGCATAATGGTCATCTGAATTGAGTTTTCCCATTCTGGTCCATTTTAGTTAACTGATTCGTAAAACAACAGTCTATATGTAAGTTTATTTCCAAGTGGTCTAGAGAGATTGAGAACTGTCTACAAATTACTGTGAGTCTGGCATTCATTCTCTAGCCTGAACTTTTGTGGATCTAGAAAAATGTTTTCTTCCTCCATATCATTCTTTCCTGGGATGTACGTGTATGTCTGTGCACATGTATATGTGTGCATGTGCCAGAGAGAGAAACTTTTAGTAAAACAATTAGAAATAAATCAGGCTATGAGGAGTATTATAGCCATGAAGTTCTGCACAGTGTCTTAATGAAGGTAGGAAACTCATCATCCTTCTCCTCTTATGGTACTTTCTTTGGGGGCCTACATCATTGCCAGAGTTCAGAACCTTTTAAAGCGTTTTGAGAGATGACTGGCCAAGGGTGGTCTAGCCCCCAGACTGACCACAGAGATATTTTCTCTTCTTCTTGACTATATCACTAGAAGAGGTAAACAAACAACATGTCGTCACTCAGTCATGCCCTACTATTTGTGACCCCATGGACTGTAGCCTACGGGGCTGCTCTGTCCATGGGATTTCACAGGCAAGAGTACTGGAGTGGGTTGCCCTTTCCTTCTCCAGGGGATCTTCCTGACCCGGGGATTGAAGCCGGGTCTCTTGCACTGCAGGCAGACCTTTTACCCTCTCAGCCACCAGGGAAGCCCCAGAAGAGGTAAAGTCACATTATATTAGGTAAGAAGGGTTTTTAAATACTGTGATAAATTCCTTACAATGTAAAAACTAACTTTAATGCTTCAATCATATCTAGAGCTATGCGCTCAAGATCGCTTCAGTAGTGTCCAGTTCTTTGCAGCCCCATGGATTTTTGCCCACCAGATTCTCTGTCCATGGAATTCTCCAGGCAGCAATACTAGAGTAGGTTGCTGCACCCACCTCCAGGGACTCTCTGCCACCCAGAGGTCTCACCTGAATCTCTTGTGTTTCTTGCATTGGCAGATGGGTTCTTTACCACTAGTGCCACTTGGGAAGTCCATACTGAGAGCTACCCTTTACTTATTGAAGAGTTCTGGTAGAGTTTACTCATATATTAAGGTTTTTAATGCTTTCCATCACTGGCTTATTTTTCACCATGGTTTCTATTTTAAATGATGCAATTAAGATAAAATATAAGGGGAATGTGGGAAATATTTGGAACCACACTTTTCTGATTTATTTATTTTCTGTCCTTTTGGAAGACCTTTTGAATTCTTAATGTTCTTTTCACATGTATATTAAGTGATCTAGGACCTATAAATATTAACAGATATTGTACATTTTATTTTGTAATTTTCAGTCACTTGAAGAAAAAATCCTGTGTTTTTCTTCTCATGAAAAAGAAGTGGAAGACGCAAAAAACAGAACATCTTATCTTCCTAAATTTCATGCCACCATAAAGAGATGACAATTATAATGTTTCTTTAAATTTGACATAGCACAATCACTAAATATATTTCCTAGTATCTTAAAACTGTCATATTTTGGGGAATTTGGTTACATATAATGCTTCATGAATGTCCATGTGATAAAAGAAACAAAATATTTATAAGCTAAAGACTGCATAAAATAACATCCTACTTAGGAAAATTGATTGGAGAACAAATCTAGTATATAAGTGATCTTGCTTTTCTATCTAAATCCACCTATATAACAATAATTTAACTATCTGTACAATACAATCTCACTTTCTTTGTAATGTATATTTTTCTAACAACAAACATAGGCCCAGTGAAGGCAGGCAATACACAAGCTCTGCTGCTGCTGCCGCTGCTAAGTCGCTTCAGTCATGTCCGACTCTGTGCGACCCCATAGACGGCAGCCCACCAAGCTCCCCCGTCCCTGGGATTCTCCAGGCAAGAACACTGGGTGGGTTGCCATTTCCTTCTCCAATGCATGAAAGTGAAAAGTGAAACTCAAGTCGCTCAGTCGTATCCGACTCTTAGCGACCCCATGGACTGCAGTCTACCAGGCTCCTCCATCCATGGGATTTTCCAGGCGAGAGTACTGGTGTGGGTTGCCACTGCCTTCTCCTATATACGAGCTCTATGTACCATTTATTTACATATTTAGTCCTTCTGTTCAGTTCAATTCAGTCGCTCAGTTTTGTCCGACTCTTTGCGACCCCATGAACTGCAGCATGCCAGGCCTCCCTGTCCATCACCAACTTCCGGAGTTCCCTAAAACTCATGGCCATCGAGTCAGTAACGCCATCCAGCTATCTCATCCTCTGTCGTCCCCTTCTCCTCCTGCCCCCAATCCCTCCCAGCATCACAGTCTTTTCCAATGAGTCAACTCTTCGCATGAGGTGGCCAAAGTATTGGAGTTTCAGCTTCAGCATCAGTCCTTCCAATGAACATCCAGGACTGATCTCCTTTAGAATGAACTGGTTGGATCTCCTTGCAGTCCAAGGGACTCTTAAGAGTCTTCTCCCACACCACAGTTCAAAAGCATCAATTCTTCCACACTCAGCTTTTTTCACAGTCCAACACTCACATCCATACATGACCACTGGAAAACCCATAGCCTTGACTATATATGGACCTTTGTTAGCAAAGTAATGTCTCTGCTTTTGAGTATGCTATCTACGTTTAGTTTAGTAAATTCAACCTCATCTTTTAAAATATGTGATTAGAAGCTACAGTGCAATTTCTGGCACTTTTTAGAGCAGTTTCCCTTCTGGCTGAAATTCATAAGAGGAAGATGTTTGGTGAAATGATTTTGGCTGTTAAAATGTGTTTAATACTTACATCTTGAGATTGTATGACGATTAAGTGAGAGCATGTACTAATAAAACTTATACCACACAATAAAGAATTGGTAACTGATATAATTATTAGGATAGAGAGAAAGATTATTTCAGGGAGTCCTAACTGACAACAAAACAGGGAATAAAATGCAACTAACCGTAAGGAGGAGCTTGTGGATGTTTTGTGAGAAAAGGTCTGATCCTTCCAGTATACCTGTGTGTCCTAGAATTCCACTTTCTTCTATGGGGTAGAGCTCTCAACCACAGTCCCTGCCAATCCTATGATTTTATATATTATACATATATATATTTGAGCATAGTTGATTCACAGTGTTGTATGGCTCCCTGAGCTTTAGTGTAGCTTCTTGTTTATCCCTCCCATATGTTTTAGTTTGCATCCGCCAGTCCCAGCCTCCTAATCCTTCCCTCCCACACTCCCCTCCCCCTTGGCAATCACAAGCCTGCTCTCTTTGTCTGTGGGTCTGTTTCTGTTCACAGACAAGTTCATTTGTGTCATATTTTAGATTCTACATATAAGTGATAGAATATGCTATTTGTCTTTCTCTGACTTATTTCACTTATGATAATCTCTAGGACCATCCATTTTGCTGCAAATGGCAATACTTCACCATTTTTTATGGCTAAGTAGTATTCCATTGAATGCATGTGCCAATCTTCTTTACTTATTTGTCTGTCACTGGACATTTAGGTTGTTTCCATGTCTTGGCTATTGTAAATAATGCTCTATGAATATAACAACCTTGTGATTTTTAGTTTTTTTAAAGTTTATCCTTTAAGATGTAAGACTCAGTTCTGTTTACTTAGAGAGTGATTGGTCATAATATCTGTGATGCTCATTGTTCATGGCCCCAATCTTTTTGACATCTGAGAAGAAATATTTATATTATCTCTTTCTTCTATACAGTAAAACTGTGCAATAGTAATAATAAAAGGAGACAAACCATATTAATGGTCAGAAAACAAATGTAGACTATGACATCTTTCTTTCACTTAATTTTGTTATATAATCATGCTGACAAATTTGTTTAATTAAATATAAAATAACTGTAAAGTGAAAAAGGAAAAAACAAATTGTTTAGTATTGTTCAATTACAATAACACATTATTTGAAACAGGGGTTTAAATTTGTACCTACATAGTGGCTGTCACAGAAATGAATAATAAAATTACAATTTCTGTTTCAAGACCTATCTTTTGCATGTTTGTCAATGATTTTGTGACAACTGACTTTTTTGCATGTTCATTTGCAACAGAAGGTCAATCAATCTTAGCTTACAGTTCAACAAAAAACACTTTTTATTTTTTTGGCATTTTATTTATTTTCTTTATTTTTTAACCATTTATCATTTATTTATTTGCCATACTTCAACATGAATCCACCATGGGTATATACATGTTCTCCATCCTGAACCACCTTTTTATTAATTTTTATTTAAAAACACTTCTTCCTCCAAAAGTGACAGATTCTAAATTTATTATGGAAAGTTTTTTATGTAAGAATGTATTGACAGCAATTTGTAAAATCTCATTTCATGATGAATTCTAGAATTTCAACATTTTTCTCCCAAGGATTGATTTCAGTAGTGGAAAATAATTTTAACACAATGAAAAACTCCAAATAGTCACATAGAATGGCAGGATTGAAGTAATTAAAGTTCTGTTTCTTAATCTTTTACCATCATTGTGTTATTAACTGCTTAAACACTGAAACACATTGGTTAGAAATACAACTGCACCCTGAGTGAACTCAAATTATTCTAAACTGTTGCAAAATTACTCTTTAAACATAGACATATAAGTTAGTCACTCTGTGTTGGGAGATTAATTGTATAATTGGAATTTCCTCAAATTAGCTTTGATTATATATATATATATAATGTCTATAAAATTTTATTTAAGGAGAAATAGTATGTGCTAATTTGCATTTATATTATTATTAAAACTCAACATTCAACTATACTTGCCACAAGTGTAAAATTAGAGCAGCAAAAGTTTGTTTTGATTTGGGAATGACATTATTTACAAACTGCTGGCTACCTTTATTGAATCTCCAGGGCAGGCCTCTTCCATCTGCCCTGGTCTTGGTACCTCACTGTAAGAAGACAGTTTCTTATGGGTGTCTCATACTTCAGATTGCTTTGTGAACTGAGGTGCTAGTTGCCTTTTTCTAGATTATTTTCCTAAGAATGTCTGCACTGAGAACAGTCTTAAAAGAAAAAGATGGTGTCTTCTTCCAAATCAAAAATCAGAATCAAAGAAAGTTTCTTTCTCCAGGATAAAGAAAACATGTGCGTATTCTCTTTTATAAAAATTTGGAGTTCCCTGAATCCCAGGGATGGGGGAGCCTGGTGGGCTGCTGTCTATGGGGTCGCACAGAGTCGGACACGACTGAAGCGACTTAGCAGCAGCAGCAGCAGCAACCTTGAATTCTTTTCTGTAACATAACAATTACCTAATCTTCTTCATATCACATGATGGAACTGAGGCTCAGGAAACTGGCCTAGATACTGGTATTCTGGCCATTGCTATCGCTATGAGTAGTAAAGTCGTTTATCTGTAAACCAGGTGTCTCATGTCTTGTGCCAGCATCCATAAAATTGTGGCAAGTAAGGTGAAATCTCACTTAGCACAAACAACTCTGTTACAAATATCTTGTAGATAAATTAACCTGTTCAAAATACAAAGGAAAGTAGATGACAAAAAAAAAAGAAATATGGAGAATTTCTTTGCATCTTAGAAGGGGTTATACACAGAATTGTCTTTAAATGTTACTTTTACGATGTTTAGGTCATTTATGTGTTGTAATGGTGACAAGAGGCATGGCAGGCTAAAACCAGAAAGAATCAAGGGCTATGCATAGAAACAATAAGTTGCCAAGTGGTACGGGGGCAGTGGCTTCTTGGAAATTAGGCAATTAGGTCTAACACGAGTGGCTAATCAGGAAATGTCACATCCTGAGAGGCAGAGGTCAGAAATTAAGAACAAATGGTAGTAAATGAAGATGAAGTAGCTGAAGGTTGGCTTAGAAGAGGCAGGGCTATAGCAATTTGTTGAACTCAGTCTTATCACCCCACATTGTCCCCTACACTTTAAACCTGCTTTGAGCAACATATGTTCCTCCACTTCCTTAGATGAGGTCTCAGATCTGAAATCTGCAGGGATGGTATTAGTATCATTTGCATCATATTCATTTCTTTATAATCTTTTTCCAGTTTATATTATTTTTTTCCAAGTTTGAACATTTAAAGGGAAAAATCAATTAAATTTAGTTCACCACACTTTCACAACTCTGGATTCTATTATAGAAGGTGTTTATTTGCTTCCTTCTCTTTATTTTAATTTATTGTTTGCAATCTTTATTACAATCATTTAGAGACACTTTTCCCTGGTTACTAATCCCTTTAGAGCTGATGGGTGTATCATAAGTACTAACATCATCATTATTATGTAGCAGCATGTTCTTAGGGAGATGGAGTGGGAAACAGAAAACATTTACGTTTTCTCCCTGAGGAGATGTTAAATGTAGCACGATAGAGGCCATATTAATGCCACAGACTCTAGAGAATATATTGCTGTGTTCTTTTTCATCATATAGATATTATCAGGTTGACAGTACACTGTATAAAAATTCCAAAACTTATAATTTAGACTGTAAATTTCAGTCTAAGATGACCATTAAAAATGTTGAAGTATCTATATGAAACCAAGATGCAAAGATATTCTTGTTCCCTGGTGTTTAGAGTTAACTTTCCACTCTAAGGAAATGAGACTGGGTTTAGTTAAATGTCATTGCTTGTTTGTGAGCACCTACTGTGTTCCAATGGGAGTCGGTGCTGGGATCAGACATTAGCTAAAACACAGGACCCTTCTCTCATACAAAATTAAAAGAAAAACACTAAGTATTTACCAAAGGATATTAAATTATATATATATATATATATATACACACACACACACATAAACTTGAATGAGTGAATGCTGACACTATATTTAGGAACGGGAGAGAGTGAATGTCTTAATGCTATTCTTCCAAAATTGATTTACATATTCAATTCAACAAGAATCTCAGTGAGAAAATAGATGATAGGTAGGTAAGTAGATAGAAAGATTCAGTTAAGAATAGTTCAGTTCAGGAGGAATCAACCTGCCTGACTTCAGGCTCTACTACAAAGCCACAGTCATCAAGACAGTATGGTACTGGCACAAAGATCAATGAATAAATTTTAACAACATTTTGCCTTGTCTTTGCTTTTCTTTCAAACAGCCATTGATAAAGTGGTGATAACAAATAAATCTCCTTTGTGTCAATTTTTATCTTCTTTTCTTTAGGAGCAGTTGCTTAAGTGACTCAGTGGTAAAGAATCTGCATGCCAATGAAGGAGACACGAATCGCTGGGTCAGAAAGATCCCCTGCATGAGAAAAAGGCAACCCATCCCAGTATTCTGCCCTGGAGAATCCCATGGATAGAAGAGCCTAGCTGTCCACAGGGTTGCAAAGAGTCAGACACAACTGAAGTGACTAAGCACACAGAGCTGAAAAGTTTCTTTCACTTAATTCTGTATCCATCTCCTATAAATTTTCTTGAAGTCTCCCCAAATAAGGGAATGTATATAGTGTTCCATGAATCATAATGGTGGAATTCTCTGAACTGAATCAAGTCAGTAAAGAACCTGCCTGCAAATATGGGAGACCACCTGCAATGCAGGAGATGAGGGTTTGACCCCTGGGTGGGAAAGATCCTCTGGAGAAGGAAATGGCAACCTACTCCAGTATTCTTGCCTGGAAAACCCCATGGACAGAGGAGTCTGGTGGGCTACAGTCCATGGGGTCACAGAAATCAGACAGAACTTAATGACTAAACTACCATCACAAACTTCATGTATTAAAACTCTCATCTCCACTGTGACTGTCTTTGGAGACTGAACTTTAGGGAGGTAATAAAGGTGAAGTAACATCATGAGTGTGAGATTCTAAGCTGCCAGGATTGGTGGCCTTCTAAAAAGAGAAAGATAAAGACCTTTCTCTGTCTGCTGACATACATGAAGGAAAGAGCATGTGAATACATTAAAAAGGTTTTCAAGTTGGAAGGGAGTTCTCACTAAATCCACCCATGCTGTACTCTGATCTTGGACTTTTAGCCTCTAGAAGTGCAAGAAAATAAATTTTTGTTGTTTAAGTTACCCAGTTTATGGTATTTTGATATGTCAGTGATAGGGTTCAGGGCAGGCCACCCAAAATATACCACTTTGACATATTGATTATTTTGAATTAAAGTTACTTGAGAAATGGCTCGTGCACGAAGAACACACTGACCCTTCTTTGTCCTCCTGAAAGCAGGAAATAAATTTCTCATCTGAAGGTGTCCTCCCCATGCCGGGAGGATGGGAGGCATTTTATTGCCAGAGATAGGGTATTCAAGGCCATATAAACAAACTTTATTACTTTACTATCCCAAGCAAAAAACCCTTTGTTTTGTTGAATCTTCGAAAAAATTGTTTGCCTAAAAAGCATAAGAGCTACCTGCTCTGGTCATATCTTTGAGGCTCATATCTTTGGTGTTCCAGTATGCACAAAATTAAATCGGACAGTTTTCTCCTGTTGATCTGTTTTACGTCAATTTAATTATTAGACCAGAAAAGAAGACAGGAAAAAAAGACCTAAAAGGTTACAGGAAATTTTCTTCTCCCTACAGGAGTTTTAACAGACTAAGTCAGAGGTTGATATTGAGAAGGGAGGTGCCACTGTCACAAAAAGCTGAAAATATGGAAGCAGCTTTAGAACTGGGCAATGGGTACAGAATTGATGGATTTTGAGATTCATGCTACAAGTGTATACATAAAGGATAATTCTGATAAGATCTCAGACTGAAATGAGAATGTGTGCACGCTCAGTTGGGTCCTACTCTTTGTGACACCATGGTCTGTAGCCTGTCAGATGCCCCTGTCCGTGGGATGTTCCAAGCAAGAATACTGGAGTGGGTTGCCATTTCCTTCTCCAGGGGATCTTCCTGACCCAGGGGTTGAACCCACATCTCTGGCTTCTCTAGCATTGGCAGGCAGATTTTTTTTTACCACTGTGCCACCTGCAAAGCTAAGGAATGAGAAACATTGGAAACTGGAGGAAAGGTGACACACGTTATAAAATGACAAAGAACTTCACTGAACTGTGTTGTATTACTGTGAAAGGTAGAATTTCAAGCTATGAAACTGAATATTTAGCTGAGGAGATTTTTCAGCAAAATATCAAAGCAGCACTTGGTTCCTGATAGTTGCTTATGGTGAAATATGAAAGGAGAGAAGTGAATTGAGAAGTAATTATTAAGTAGAAAGGAACTGGAACTTGAAGATTTGGAAAATACTTAGTTGACCCATATTACCAAAAAGAAAGCATGTTATGAAGAAGCCAACAAGGATATGGCTGGACAAGTGCTTGATGAAAGCTTATAAGATTATACTTGATAAAGTTTGGAATAGATAGGACAAAATGAAGGATGGTGGTTGGAATGTTTGACAGGACGAAACAGCAGACCTATTTGGCTGTGAAAGTGCTCTATTCTTAAGGATGAGGGGGAAATGACCCTGAAGGTGATTCAAAGATCATGAAGGCATCTCCTTGGTTTCAATAGGCCAGACCCACTGGCCTCTGTCTTAGGGCATGGACCCCACCATAGCAGAGCTGTAGGAATGAGACCCAAACCAAGAATGATGTGTGTGTGTGTGTCTGTGTGTGTGTGTGATGCTGCAACCATAGTGGGCCTGGAGGCCGAAGTATGTAGCCAAAGAAGATTATTCCTATGCCTGAAGATCTAACGGAAATCGCCTTGCTAGTTCTTGGACCTACTTGAGACTTGCCACTTCTTTCTCCCTTTTGATTTAACCCTTTTGGACTGGAATTATAAAATGTATGTCTTTCCCATCATTGTTTTGGGAGGTAATCACATGTGTGGTTTCACTGGTTTACAGCTGGAGATAAATTTGTCTCAGAATGAATCCTACCTCTGGTCTCACTCATATCTGACTTAGATATTTTGGTGAGACTTCAGATTTTAGAGTTGATGCGGAAATGAGTTAATATTTGTGGGACTGTTAGGTTAGAATGTGTTTTGGCTGTGAGAAGGACATTAATTTGGGGGGGGTTTGGGGTGAACACTATGGACTGAATTCACATCCAAAATCCATGTTGAAGCCCTAGCCTGCAGTATGACTGACTTTGGACAGAGGGCTTTAAAGAGGTAATTAAGGTGAAATGAGGTCATAAGGGTAAGGTCTTAATCCATAGGATTAGCGGCCATTTAAGGAGAGGAAGAGAGAGAGACATGCTCTCTCCTCATGTGTACACATCAAGGAAAGGCCATATAAGCACACAGGGAAAGAAGGCCATCTGCAACCCAGCAAGAGTTTCCCCCAGAAACTGACTATGCTGAAACTCTGATCTCAGATTCTCAGCCTTCATGACTATGATAAAATAAATTTTTATTTTTTAATCCACACCATCTATGGAATTTTGTTATGGCAGCTGAAGCTAAGACATCAGATATTTATAGAATATCTACTGTTATGTCCTAATACTTTTGAAGATAGAGAGAAGAGAAGAATGCTGAAACAAAAACAAAACCAAATCTGTCTCATAAGTTACTTCAGACGAGTCAAAAGGCTCTAGGTTTGTATAGCAATGACTAGGTTTCTATTTATCTCCTTCCCTCCTCTAGCCTCATGTTCTAGAATATTTGTTTTCTTTCCCTCTTGACTGCTCAGTATTCTAGAACTTTTATAGCATCTTGAGAACAGAATACAAAATGAATTAGGCTTGTTTGCAGGCCTAACATATTATACTGAAGGAAAAATGAATTTACGTGTGTATTGTTTGCATATAATTTGTCCTACTATCCTTTGACCAGAGCCAGAATATGTCTGAGAACAACCTTTAAGCTAACAATATTAAGTTAGTCCATGCAGAAGAACTTCAATATTACATTTCCTGGACTATGCTACTGCTATTAGAAGCTCTGATTTTCAAGTGCTATTAAAATAATATTATTTTATGTTACATGTTCTTGTATAAAATAGTTGTGTATTTGTATGTCTTGAAAAACATGAAAATATTCAGATTTGGGCATTTGACTTTTAATTTATAGAAAATATACTCTCTTAGGGTTTTGTATTTTTTTTCCCCTGAGTCCGAATATTTTCTGAAATAACAATATCTGGGAAAAGGGTTTCCTCAACAGCTCAGCAGGTAAAGAAACTGGCAGCAATGCAGCAGATAGGGATTTGATCCCTGGGTCAGAAAGATACTGTAAGGAGGAAATGGCAATCCACGCTAGTATTCTTGCCTGAAAAATCCCATGGGCAGAGGACCTTGGCAGGCTATAGTCTAAAGGGCTGCAAACAGTTCGACACAACTGAGCACACATGCACAATCTGGTAGAAATCCATTTATTGACACTTTTAGGATTCCAAACAGTAACTATTTATACTATGATTGTGCCAACTTTATCATTCTGGGAGAAACTGTTAGCAATTTCTGCTGCTGCTGCTGCTGCTAAGTCGCTTCAGTCGTGTCCGACTCTGTGCGACCCCATAGACAGCAGCCCACCAGGCTCCGCCATCCCTGGGATTCTCCAGGCAAGAACACTGGAGTGGGTTGCCATTTCCTTCTCCAATGCATGAAAGTGAAAAGTGAAAGTGAAGTCGCTCAGTCGTGTCTGACTCTTAGTGACCTCATGGACTGCAGCCTACCAGGCTCCTCCGTCCATGGGATTTTCCAGGCAAGAGTAGAGTGGGGTGTCATTGCCTTCTCCAGATGCAGTGAAATAGCAAGAGTTTGATGAATTTTACTTCCTGCTCATAATTTTTCTGTTTAGTGAAATAGCAAGAGTTTGGTGAATTTTACTTCTTGCTCATAATTTTTCTTATTGAATAAGACTTAGAACTGGACATGGAATAAAGGACTGGTTCAAAATTGGGAAAGAAGTTCATCAAAGCTACATGTTGTCACCCTGTTTATTTAACTTATATGCAGAGTACATCATGAGAAACACTGGGCTGGAAGAAGCACAAGCTGGAATCAAGACTGCCAGGAGAAATATCAATAACCTCAGATATGCAGATGACACCATCCTTATGGCAGAAAGTGAAGAGGAACTTGTAAGCCTCTTGATGAAAGTGAAAGAGGAGAGTGAAAAAGTTGGCTTAAAGCTCAACATTCAGAAAACGAAGATCATGGCATCTGGTCCTATCACTTCATGGGAAATAGATGGAGAAACAGTTGAAACAGTGGCTGACTTTATTTTGGGGGGCTCCCAAATCACTGCAGATGGGACTGCAGCCATGAGATTAAAAGACGCTTACTCCTTGGGAGGAAAGTTAAGACCAACCTGGATAGCAGATTGAAAAACAGAGACATTACTTTGCCAACAAAGGTCCATCTAGTCAAGGTTATGGTTTTTCCAGTGGTCATTTATGGATGTGAGAGTTGGACTGTGAAGAAAGCTGAGCGCCAAAGAATTGATGCTTTTGAACTGTGGTGTTGGAGAAGACTCTTGAGAGTCCCTTGGACTGCAAGGAGATCCAACCAGTCCATCCTAAAGGAGATCAGCCTTGGGATTTCTTTGGAAGGAATGATGCTAAAGCTGAAGCTCCAGTACTTTGGCCACCTCATGCGAAGAGTTGACTCATTGGAAAAACATCCCTGGGATGCTGGGTAAAGATTGAAGGCAAGAGGGGAAGGGGACGACAGAGGATGAGATGGTTTGATGGCATCACTGACTTGACTGACATGAGTTTGAGCAAGGTCTGGGAGTTGCTGATGACAGGGAAGCTTGTCCCTGCAGCTGCAGTCCATGGGGTTACAAGGAGTCAGCATGACTGAGCGACTGAACTGAACTGAACTGAAACCACTACATTTATAATATTGTGTTATACCAGCAATAGGAAGTTAATACACTATGCATAGCAAGGAAAGGATACTCATGTTTAAATCATTAAGCATGTAAATCATAGAAAGAATGAATTCTGTTACGTATGTACTATCTCAATCAAATGTTCCCACTGGGTCAGATGATCTATGTTTTTGTCTTAATTTGTCATTAACTAACTGGGTTACCAGCAAGTCACTTCACCTGGCTGAACCATATGCCTTCTTCCTCTTTTGACCATGAAGGAATTAAACAGGATCATCATTTCATCATCTCAAATTTTCTTTACTAATCTCATGTCTCTTTTAAGGCTTTACCCATTCATCTTCTATTTAAATTTTAACAAACTTTAATTTTGGTTGCTTGGATTATGGGAAAATAGGTGCATTAAAACTGCATTTTCAAATAATTACCATTTTGTTTTCCTCGTGTCTCCCCCTGCCCGCCACCTCATGTATATGAACTTTTGTGATGGGCAGTAGAGGAAGTGGAGGGAACATGGTCTTTCCACTGGCTTGAGAATCACAGTATAAAGACCCTCTTGCTTTTAACCATCTGATTTAAAATAAAACCATGCCAACCCAACCCCTGGAACTTTTTATAAAGTAGTTTGAGAAAAAATCAGGAGCACCCTCAGGATTTCTTAGTAAGATTTCTGGACAACAATGAATAATTAACTGAAAGGGGAAAAAAAAAAGATTCAAGAAGCTTGATGATAGCTTGAGAAGGAAATAATGTGTCCCCAGTTGGGTTTTGGAAGATTCTTAATGGGTGAGATGAAGTATGGGCTGACAGAAACAAAGTTAATTGTTCTAAGAAGTCAAAGGTACTTTTTCTTTTATTGGTCTGAAAACAAACAACTGACTTTTACATCAAGTCTTTAACCCAAAGCCTTTGTTTAACCTAATGGCACTTAAATTCCTTCACTCAATTTCCCAGAGTGCCTTATCTTCTCAGTCAATCAACAGTGGCTGGCCCACTTTCCTGCTCTCCTCTCTACCTTGGCGGTCTCAGGAAAAGGACCATTTTGGGGGCTTACTTATGTTATGCTTCTGTTTGGCTTTCTCTCCATTCTATTTATCTTAGCTAGTGCCATTCTCTATTTCAAGGCCACCAGGGTCAGTAATCAAATTAGGAGGTGACCAAAGCCTTTTCCTTCTGGGTGGTAAATTTCAGAATACCCAGTCAGCCTCTGGTAACTGGAAAGATGAACCAATAGATACCCTTTCCTCACATCGACAGCTTTTCTGTCAAATGAACAAATCTTTCCAGAAAGCTTTCAGGGCAAAGCATATATTCAAAATGTGTGTTGCTGCTCCTGTTGTTTCGAATATTTCCATTTCTGCAACTGGCAGTACAAGGTGCTCTGTGGAAGTGAGATGTGCCTCTGGTCCAGAAAGCAAATTGTTCAGTTCGTCTCCCAATTTGAAGACTATTTTACAAAAGAATTGGAAATTCAAACGAAAGTTTGTTTTTTTTGTGTGTGTGTGTGTGTTTTTTTTTTTTGCTGATTATAGAAGTGGATTTATTATTTTCAAAATACTGCATGTTCTCAAAAGTCTGTAATGAATCCAGATAATACATAAAAATAAAATAATTTATATGATTTAAAAGGTATTCAATATACCTTTCTTCCAGACCTGAAATAATTAAAATATTTATGAAGTTTCTCCCTTGCCCTAGAACATGTGAACTTTGCCTTAGAAGAGGCTTAAATATTGACTGATCCATTGTAATGTGACATTTATTAACCTTTGTAACATTTAATGTGCACTAAAAGTAATCTTAGTTTAACATGCTTCTGAAGAGTAAGAAGTTTTTGGCTATTTTTTTAGTTAAGTAAGAGTTAGCCATATAAGATTTGTTTTTCTTGTAAAAGATATTTAAAGTTCCAAATTCATATAAATTTTTTGAATGGATTGAGCAGAACACTACTTTTATATTATACATTCTTGATATTGTCAGCATCTAAGAATATTTAGGACTTCATGTTGCTGTTGTTCACTTTGATATAATGAATGTGATTCTTTTTGCTAGCCGGGAACACTAATGATTTTGGGGTGTGTGTGTGTGTGTGTGTGTGTGTGTGTATAACCTTGACAGATATAAAGAAAAGCAATAAAAGAAAGCATGTAGGAAAACCTTACAGTAAATTATTTATTTTATAAAAATTGAGGTGTATGTAATTCCAAACTTAGATCTACAAGTATGAATATTTTTAATGCAAGCAAACTTGGTGTTAAAAATGTACTTAATTCTAATTTAAATGTTGTAGTAAACATACAGAAAAATTTACTGATACCACAGAATTTATTTCTTGCCAAAGTTTGCACAGATTGATTTTAAAGTTCATAAACTCAGAAGTTGACTATTAAAATCTCTTTTTGGAATATAATAAATTATTTGAAAATAAATATTTTCAATAAACAATTTTAAAACTGTGGATCTTGATGTGTGTGTGTGTGTGTGTGTGTGTGTGTATAACCTTGACAGATATAAAGAAAAGCAATAAAAGAAAGCATGTAGGAAAACCTTACAGTAAATTATTTATTTTATAAAAATTGAGGTGTATGTAATTCCAAACTTAGATCTACAAGTATGAATATTTTTAATGCAAGCAAACTTGGTGTTAAAAATGTACTTAATTCTAATTTAAATGTTGTAGTAAACATACAGAAAAATTTACTGATACCACAGAATTTATTTCTTGCCAAAGTTTGCACAGATTGATTTTAAAGTTCATAAACTCAGAAGTTGACTATTAAAATCTCTTTTTGGAATATAATAAATTATTTGAAAATAAATATTTTCAATAAACAATTTTAAAACTGTGGATCTTGAGAAGTTTACATATATCTTGTTAATATGTGGAGTTCCTTAACATAAAAATTAAAATGAAAATAAAATGTTTCTAATCCATAAATATAAATTCAAGAAATGAAGTTTTTCTGAGTGTTAGAATTATGAATAATTTGTAATTTCATTCTATTTTCTATATTTTTGTAGTTCTCTCCAAATCTAATTTGCTTCTGTATTAGATTTTTCAGGTTACTATACAAGCCTTCTATTTTAGTCATATTTTAAATATTTCCAGTAAGAATGCATTGTCTGCAAGATATATCAGAAAGAAAAAAAATCACAGGAATATTTTAGTTGGGCAGAGTTTACTGCTCAATTTATAAATACCATTTTCAGATTATTCCTAAAATTTAAGAGAGACTTTTGCAGGATATGAGAAAATCAAAAGCTATTCTTTTCTGTTGGTGCCTTGATTAATATTTCAGTGATATTTATGACAAATTTCCAGGTGTTACAATTTTCCAAGTTTAGAGCTTTCATTTAAAAAAGAATGAAAGAAAAAATTTTGAAAAACTGGGAAGACTTACTGCTGAGTTGCAGCACTGTCATTATTTCCACCAGGTTTACATCCTACAGCCATCTGCAGCCACAGCCCTTCAATGCTAATTATATCCATGGTCAGCTCAATTTTGACGTAACCAAAAGCTAGTCGCTTTCAGATCCACTTTTGTCACAGTTAGCCAGACACAGTCTTCCATGAAACAAGTAGGCTTCCATTCACAATCACAAATCTCCAGATAATGGGTAATGATCACAGGCTTGTTTCTTAGCTCCCAGCTAATTTCCTTCTTACTCTAAAAATGTGCTTTAACTTCATAGATACTACTAATCGTTTCCTGAAGTGAGTCAGTGATTGCTTGAATTTTTAGCTAAGTAGATATTTTTCAGAGACTGAATCCTGAAGTAAGTTAGATAACTCTACAGAGGAAATAAAAAGGAAACTAAACTTAAATAAATAAACAAATAACTAAAAGGATAGCTATTCAGAGAATCCAAACTAATGGCTGATGACCCCTCAGTCACTATTTTAGACAAAGATTTTAGAGAAAACATGCCCAATTCGAGAGGAAAGCAGATCACCACATGCCACAAAACAAAAATAGTCACTAAGTCATATGTCATTTCAAACCCCCAAAATATTGAATAAACAATACCTTCACCATTGTTGCTAGTCTCTATGAATATAAGGCTGCATAGCTTGATGGTGTAAATTAGTTATTTAGAAAGGTTTACTATTCTATCTATTGTACTAGATACTGTTGTAATTCTTATGCTTAATCAAATGAAAACTAAATAAATGTCATTTATAACCCAATTTTATTTCTAGATGTGTCAGGCAAAGGAGCAATTGAGAGTTCCTTTAATGTTTTTTTTTTCATTTCAATGCCAAAAGAAATGAAACTTTTATGTCTTTAAAACAAAAAGGAAAAGGGGGCACTAAATGAAAAGGTAGGTGACTGGAGGGTGTGACAAAATAAGTGAGACAGAGCTGGACTATAACTAAGCTAATGATTTTAACTCAGCATATGGACACGTAGTGCTTCCCTGTTGGCTCAGCGATGAAGAACTTGCCAGCCAATGCAGGAGACTGCCTGCAGTGCAGGAGATATGCAGGTTCTATCCTGGGGTCAGGAAGATCCCCTGGAGAAGGAAATAGCAACCCACTCCAGTAGTCTTTCCAGGGAAATCCCAGGGACAGAGAAGCCTGGTGGGCTAAGTCCATAGGGTCACAAGAAAATCAGACATGACTTAACAACTCAACAACAGCAACAACAATGGACATTTAAGATACAGCGTATCTTGTGCCATTTTTCCTTATTCTTGGAATAACTGACAATTTGCAAACTAGGCAAGATTCATTTTCTGTTACATAAAGTTTTTACTTATGTCTTTCTATTTACTTAATGTAAGAACTTGTGTTGATGTGTTGGTATATCTGATTCGTTAAATTAATATTTACTGAATGCCAGATACTTTCCTAGGCCTTGGGTTACAGCAATGAATGTGACATGCTCAGAGTTCAGAGACTAGAGAGAAACTGTAGCCTACTGTGGAAAATCCCCTGAATGTAGTAGGACAATTTTTAAAGTTAAGGTAATATAACTCATGGAAATCTTGTCTTCCTAAGAAACTGGAAGATCATCTAAATCAGTCAGTCAGTCATTTCAGTCACTCATCGTGTCCGACTCTTTGCGACCCCGTGAATCGCAGCACGCCAGGCCTCCCTGTCCATCACTAACTCCAAGAGTTTACCCAAACTGATGTCCATCGAGTCAGTGATACCATCCAGCCATCTCATCCTCGGTCGCCCCCTTCCCCTCCTGCCCACAATCCCTCCCAGCATCAGAGTCTTTTCCAATGAGTCAACTCTTTGCACAAGGTGGCCAAAATATTGGAGTTTCAGCTTCAGCATCAGTCTCCCTGCATTTTCTTAGAGAATTTCAGTAAAATAAAACATCATTTAACTTCCCATTTTTTTTCCATTGAAAACTGGTATCTTTCCCCCCATAACTGTATGTATTAGTACCTGTCACAACCATCAGAAATACACTTAAAATCTTTTTTCTTGCTAAATATTCTCCTGCATATGCATATTAGATAAGTTTTCAACACATGTCTCTGTAAATGTCTCTAAAATGTTTTAAACAAGTAGATTTTTTAAAAACAGATAACTTAGAGGTAGGACTATTTTTGTCCTTATCTCTATACTAGAAGGCTAACCTCACCTCTTTGTTTCCGGAATGTTACAAGAAGCCAAATATTTGTTCAGCTCACAGGATTGCCAAATCTGCTGGCACTTGCAAATTTTAGCAGAAACCCATATTGCTTGGGGATGTGTGGGCTATCAGACAACATTTCTCCAGCCTGGGGATCAGGAGACCAAAGTCCTAATCAAAGTGGGAGATTGAAGCTCTTTTTAGGTTTGCCCTAACTCAACAGGTCCTAGGAGACTAGGTAGTTTGTGTGATATTTGAGGGATTTTTTTTTTAATTAATTTTTATTTTTTAGTTTGTTTTGCTTTACAATACTGTATTCGTTTTGTTACACATTGACATGAATTAGCCATGAGTGTACATNAGATGGCTGGATGGCATCACTGACTCGATGGATGCGAGTCTGAGTGAACTCCAGGAGTTGGTGATGGACAGGGAGGCCTTGTGTGCTGCGATTCATGGGGTTGCAAAGAGTTGGACACGACTGAGTGACTGAACTGAACTGAACTGATTCACCAGATATTGCACCTTAAGATTTTGCCACGGGCGGACCGTGGCAAGATTTCCCTTTATTTTGGTCTTTACAAAATTCTTTTAATGGAAAAAAATGTCAACTCCCTGGAAGACTGTCAAAGGCACCTGGAACAGTTCTTTGTTCAAAAGGATAAAAAGTTTTGGGAAGATGAAATTATAAAATTGCCTGAAAAATGGCAGAAGATAGTGGAACTCAATATTGCTGTTTTAATGGATTAGTGGATTCAATATGCTACTGTTTTGTGAAGAATGTTCACGTCTGTGTTCATGAGAGACATGCTCTGTAGCTTTAATCTTGTTTTTGTACCAGAACAATACTGGCCTCAAAAAAATGTTCTGGACTTGATTTATCTCATCTCTTTTCTAAAAGATTTTCTGTAGAATTGATATGATCTCTTCCTTATATGTTTAATAGAATTTCCTAGTGAAGCTATCTGGGTCTGAGTTTCCTTACAGGGAAGGTTGTTAATTAATTCTATTTCTTTAAAATAAATATAATGCTTTCAGGTAGTCTATTTCTCCTTGTGTGAGCTTTGTTAATATATGCATTTCAAGGAATTAATTTCGTTTGTCAAATTCATCAGCATAAAGTTGCCTCCTTACATCCTGGTCCCATAAGCTTCAATTCTTCCACTGGTAAACTGCTGATATTTTACGCTTCAAGAGAGATCAGGCACTGTGGCCACCAGCAGATAGTTGTCAGTACGGCCTCCACCCCTAGACATCAAGCGTCTCTGCACATGTGCCCCTGAAGCCTGTTCTATCCACCCTCCAGCAGTGGATTCTTGCTACTGTTATCCAGGCCAGGGCTGTCTGTGTGAGCAGCAATGGAGTTGTTGGTTCTCCACCACCGCCTTAGGCAGACCTTGTACCGAGCTTCATAGGTAGCAGATAACCGCTCTCTCATACTGAGTCCAGGGTTAGAGTGTGTTTGGTTTCCTGCTCTCGCATTTTCCCTTGGCAACCAAACTCTGCTTGTGTCCTTTGGCATCTATTGCCTGGCATCAGTGTGCAGTGGGTCAGGGAAGCCTTACGGCTTCCCCACCCACCCCCAGCCACAGCCTACCTTCGCTCTTACACTTTCATCAGGAAATTGGAGGTTTTCCTGACCTTCCCACCTTTCAGCTTCTGCCAATGAAGGGTCTAGAGCTGACCACCAGGTACCTCACACGTGCCTGGGATGTGGGTGCCCTTTTTTTGGAATAGCTGCTGCTCGCTCAACCACTGCCTGGCCCTGAATACCTGAGCCCTTGTGTGATTTTTTCAAGTCTTTTCCCCCAGCAGGTGAAGGCCCATGCAAAAGAGTGAGCAACTGAGTGAGAACTCCCCTTTACCTGAGACTCTCAAGGATGATAATGGGTGATGTTAGCCCACATGTTCTTGTTGGTGTTCAGTCACTAAGTTGTGTCTGACTCTTTTGCAACCCTTGGACTGTAACCCACCAGGCTCCTCTGTCCATGGGACCACCCAAGCAAGAATACTGCAGTGTGTTGCCATTTCCTTCTCCAGGGGATTTTCTACACCCTGGGATCAAACCCATGTTTCCTGCATTGGCAGATGAGTTCTTTACGCCTGAGCCACCAAGGGAGACTTTAAGAATTGTGAGTAATGTGGTTGTTTTCTTCTCATCAGCCCATAGGGATGCCCCTTCTTCTCCTATGTTCTAATGATGGTAAAAGAGGTTGTCATCTCTCTCTGCTGCTAAGTCACTTCAGTCATGTCCGACTCTGTGCGACCCCATAGATGGCAGCCCACTAGGCTTCGCCATCCCTGGGATTCTCCAGGCAAGAACACTGGAGTGGGCTACCATTTCTTTCTCCAATGCATCATCTCTGTCTAGAACCCTTTTAGAATTCAGTTCCCCTGATTTGTTTGTGACATCAGCTCAGAGAGGAAAAAAATGAGAAAACAAGAGAAATAAAAGCGTTTTTTAAAATGATAATTTTGAAATATATTCAGATATCTTCTCTTTTCTAGGATGGGAGCAATGTTTTCTTAAGGTTTTCTACGTCCTCAGAGGAAGCAGAATTCTGGATGCTTCCATAAGTAGAAAACCTTGGAGACAGGATATCTTTAGCTGAATCATGAATAACTCATTAAGGATAGGCTGTTTCATCCTATAAGCCCACTCCTACATACCTGAGGACATTTAAGGCCTTCGTTGCTCTAGGACATTATGGGAAGGGCCTTGTTTCAGTGTGTACCTTCCTGGCAAGGTCCAGATTGACTAAGGTGAGGCTCCAGAGGTATTTTCTTGGTGAGAAAATGACTTGGTCAGATATTTAGAAGCCCACTACTTTATTTTACCTCCTCTGGGATAGTTTGAACCAAAGCACTTAAAACAGAGACCATCTGCTGGGAATCTTTTACCTTAAACAAAAGGCCCAATTCAGTTTTTTGGCACATTTCTTCAATTCAGTCATTTGTTTGTGGAACAGAGATTTATTCAGTGCCCATTATGTGCTGGGTTCTGTTCTGTGCCCTGAAGACTGTATAATGAATAATGGTATAAGATTATATAATGTACAATAAATAAGGCAAAGACTTCGCCTTCACTGTGCTCACATTCTTATGGACAAAACAGACAATATGCAAAAACTTAGTTGGGTGTATGACATAAGCACAGGTTTCAGTTAAGAAAAAGAAGCAGTATAAGTAGATAGAGAGTAAAACTGTCTTCCATGTAAGTAAGGCAATCTGAGTTAGGTCCACATGGTGACATATGGCTGAGCTTTTACTGTCCAAGAGCTGTGTTTGGAGTCAGAATGAGCAAAGAGCTTCAAAGCTAGTAGATCCACCATGTCAATGGGCGTAGAAGTCTACGGGAGGTCCTAGAGTCATTTAGTCTCTCACAGTGATGTGCTTCTGAGGAAACAGAGGATGGATCAAGGCTTGAGCTGTAGGTATTAGTGAAAGTGAGTCATTCAAGTAAAATGTTGATATTTTTTAGGTCTGATAATATTTGACAAGTCTTGAAAATTATCATATTTACAATACCTAAAGTGGGAAAAAACCCAACATTTGGGATATTGTGGAAACCTAAATCCTGAAAATTCTTTTAAAACTTATTTTCAAGTGCATATATAAAATTGAACTAAGCTACATTATTAAACAAGACTTATTTACAATTAGAATATAGAAGTTTTTCTAATTGAGTGCTTAGAGAATGCTTTTGAAACTGGTTTTAGATCACTGACATAAGTTCCCCAGGTTATGTTGATACGTAATATTAATTTTTAGAAAAAGCAGAGGAACCAGAGATCAAATTTTCAAATTCTGATGGATCATGGAAAAAGCAAGAGAGTTCCAGAAAAACATCTATTTCTGCTTTATTGACTATGCCAAAGCCTTTGACGGTATGGATCACAATAAACTGTGGAAAATTCTTCAAGAGTTGGGAATACCAAAGCACCTGACCTGCCTCTTGAGAAACCTATATGCAGGTCAGGAAGCAATAGTTAGAACTGGACATGGAACAACAGACTGGTTCCAAGTAGGAAAAGGAGTATGTCAAAGCTGTAAATTGTCACCCTGCTTATTTATCTTCTATGCAGAGTACATCATGAGAAACGCTGGGCTGGAAGAAGCACAAGCTGGAATCAAGATTGCTGGAAGAAATATCAATAACCTCAGATATGCAGATGACACCACCCTTATGGCAGAAAGTGAAGTGGAACTAAAAAGCCTCTTGATGAAAGTGAAAGAGGAGAGTGAAAAAGTTGGCTTAAAGCTCAACATTCAGAAAACGAAGATCATGGCATCTGGTCCCATCACTTCATGGGAAATAGATGGGGAAACAGTGGAAACAGTGTCAGACTTTATTTTGGGGGGCTCCAAAATCACTGCAGATGGTGATTGCAGCCATGAAATTAAAAGATGCTTACTCCTTGGAAGGAAAGTTATGNTGATGAAAGTGAAAGAGGAGAGTGAAAAAGTTGGCTTAAAGCTCAACATTCAGAAAACGAAGATCATGGCATCTGGTCCCATCACTTCATGGGAAATAGATGGGGAAACAGTGGAAACAGTGTCAGACTTTATTTTGGGGGGCTCCAAAATCACTGCAGATGGTGATTGCAGCCATGAAATTAAAAGATGCTTACTCCTTGGAAGGAAAGTTATGACCAACCTAGATAGCATATTCAAAAGCAGAGACATTACTTTACCAACAAAGGTCCATCTAGTCAAGGCTATGGTTTTTCCAGTGGTCATGTATGGATGTAAGAGTTGGACTGTGAAAAAAGCTGAGTGCCAAAGAATTGATGCTTTTGAGCTGTCGTGTTGGAGAAGACTTTTGAGAGTCCCTTGGACTGCAAGGATATCCAACCAGTCCATTCTAAAGGAGATCAGTCCTGGATGTTCTTTGAAAGGAATGATGCTAAAGCTGAAACTCCAGTACTTTGGCCACCTCATGGGAGGGGTTGACTCACTGGAAAAGACCCTGATGCTTGGAGGGATTGAGAGCAGGAGGAAAAGGGGACAACAAAGGATGAGATGGCTGGATGGCATCACCGACTCGATGTACATGAATTTGATTGAACTTCTGGAGATGGTGATGAACAGGGAGGCCTGGCATGCTGCGATTCATGGGGTCGCAAAGAGTCGGAAACAACTGAGCATTATTCATTTATCAGGTCCTGTCTCAAAAAGTGTGGATTTAAAACCCTACCTCTTGGTCTTAAAGTTCACAAACCTTTATAAGACTATGCTGATTGAGATTAGTCTAATTATGCTGCTGCTACTGCTGCTGCTAAGTTGCTTCAGTCATGTCCGACTCTGTGCGACCCCATAGACGGCAGCCCACCAGGCTCCTCCATCCATGGGATTCTCCAGGCAAGAACACTGGAGTGGGTTGCCATTTCCTTCTCCAATGCATGAAAGTGAAAAGTGAAAAGCGAAATGAAGTCACTCATTCGTGTCTGACACTTAGCGACCCCATGGACTGCAGCCCACCAGGCTCCTCCATCCATGGGATTTTCCAGGCAAGAGTACTGGAGCAGGGTGCCATTATGAGACTAGTCTAATTATGAAGCTTTCTTATTATTATTTTGGCCACTTCCTTGGGCCACAGTCTGTCAAGAGCCAGGTCAGGAGTTTCTGATGCTCTGAGGAGCCCAAAACAGAATGTTTTAGGAGGAATGCATGGCAGCATTTTGAGCTTATAATTTGCCAGGAGTGATGTTTTCATACTGAGGGATTCAGAAAGATAAGTACAGAGTCCCCATAAATAAGGCAGAGATTCATTATGGTATGTTCAGCTTGTCAATGTCCAACATTTTTGTGGGCAAAATTCAGAATGATTTATGTCTTGGTAAGCTTTGGTATATTGGTATACTTTATTTTTTTAATTAATTTTTTAATGGGAGGAAAATTGCTGTACAATGTTGTTTTGGTGTCTGCCATACAACAATGTGAAAGAGCCATAGTACAATGTATCCCCTCCCTGTTGAGCATCTGTCCCACCAACACCCCTGTATCCCCTGCCTCTAGGCCATCACGGGGCACTGGCTGAGCGCCTGTGTTATACAGCAGCTTCCCACTAGTGATCTATTTTACACACAGTAGTGTATATACGTCAGTGTTACTCTCCTAGTTTGTCTCCAGCCACGTCCACAAATCCATTATCTATGTCTGCATCAAAGCTCAGGTTTTTTTTAATAAAAATACATTGTAAATCTACTAAAATGAGAAATTTTCTTTATGGCTATTGTTTTCTATTTGACACAGCATATAGAGGAAAAATATCTATTTTTAATTTTTATCTTTTAGAGTGTAGAATACTATGATTTAATATGTGTAGACACTGTGAAATGACTGTCACAATCAAGCTAATTATAACATCCATTATCTCACATAGTTATCACTTTTTTCCTTTACAGTGAAAATGAGGTGAGGTGAGGTGAGGTGAAGTCGCTCAGTCGTGTCCGACTCTTTGTGACCCCGTGGACTGTAACCTACTAGGCTTCTCCGTCCATGGGATTCTCCAGGCAAGAATACTGGAGTGGGTTGCCATTTCCTTCTCCAGAGGATCTTCCCGACCCAGGGATCGAACCCAGGTCTCCTGCATTGGAGGCAGACGCTTTAACCTCTGAGCCACCAGGGAAGCCTTCCAGTGAAAATACTCATGATCTATTCTCTCAGCCAACATCAAGTATACAGCAAGGTGTTAATAACTACAGTAAACATACTATACAGTTAGGTCTCCAGAAATTACTCCTCCTGCACAGCTGAAACTTTGTACCCTTTGACTGACCACTCCCCATTTCCCCACCCACCAGTCACTGGCAGGAACCACTCTGCTTTCTGTTGATATGATGTTGACATTTTTAGATTCACCATGTTAATGAGATCACACAGCATTTGTTTTTTCTGGGGTTGGCTAATTTTGTATAGCTTAATACCATCCAAATTTATCTACGTTGTCAGAAATGGCAAGATTCCTTTTCTTCTGTGGCTTAATAGCATTCTCCTGTGTGTGTGTGTGTGTGTGTGCGCGCACATATTTCTTTATGTACATTCATCTGTTGATAGGCACTTAGGTTGTTTCCACAGCTTGGCAATTATAAATAGTGCTGCCATGAATATATGGGTGCAGGACAGAGGTATGAAATAATGATTTCATTTCCTTCAGGTATATACACAAGAGTGGAATTTCTGGGTCAAATGGCAATCCTATTTTTCTGAGTTATAAAATTTGCCACAGTGGCTACATCAATTTGTATTCCCACTAACAGTGGCAAGGGCTCCATTTCTCCACATGCTCACCAACATTATTTAGTTCAATTCAGTCACTCAGTCGTGTCCAACTCTTTGCGACCCCATGGAGTGCAGCACTCCAGTCTTCCCCATCCATCACCAACTCCCAAAACTTACTCAAACTCATGTCCACAGAGTCGGTGATGCCATCCAACCATCTCACCCTCTGTCGTCTCCTTCTCCTCCCACCTTCAATCTTTCCCAGCATCAGGGTCTTTTCAAATGAGTCAGTTCTTCTCATCAGGTGGCCAAAGGATTGGAGTTTCAGCTTCAGCATCAGTCCTTCCAATGAATATTTAGGACTGATTTCCTTTAGGATTGACTGGTTGGATCTCCTTGAAGGCCAAGGGACTCTCAGGAGTTTTCTCCAACACCACAGTTCAAAAGCATCAATTCTTCGGTGCTCAGCTTTCTTTATAGTCCAACTCTCACATCCATACATGACTACTGGAAAAAAACATAGCTTTGACCAGAAGGACCTTTGTTGGCAAAGTGATGTCTCTGCTTTTTAATATGCTGTCTAGGTTGATCAAGCTTTTCTTCCAAGGAGCAAGCATCTTTTAATTTCATGGCAGTCACCATCTGTACTGATTTTGGAGACCAAGAAAATAAAGTCTGTCACTGTTTCCATTGTTTCCCCATCTATTTGCCATGAAGTGATAGGACCAGATGCCATGATCTTAGTTTTCTGAATATTGAGCTTTAAGCCAACTTTTTCACTCTCCTCTTTCACTTTTATCAAGAGACTCTTTAGTTTTTCGCTTTCTGCCATAAGGGTGGTGTCATCTGCATATTTGAGATTATTGATATTTCTCCTGGCAATCTTGATTCCAGCTTGTGCCTCATTCAGGCCGGCATTTTGCATGATGTACTCTGCATGTAAGTTAAACAAGCAGGGTTACAATATACAGCCTTGACATACTCCTTTCCCGATTTGGAACCAGTCTGTTGTTCCACATCCAGTTCTAATTGTTGTTTGATTACTTTGTGAAAATATTAAGAGTCCTTATCCTTTAAATTTTGAAATCACTCTGGGAAATGGAGGAGGCAGTTTTCCAAGGATTGGAAAGGGAAGAGGCAGTCTGACTAGAGACCAAAAAGAAACATTGAGAATTACAGCAGATTGCGAATAATCTTGGACTGTATCAGTTGATTTTATAAAAACAAAAAAGCATGTCTAGCTACTTTTATCAAGAGACTCTTTAGTTTTTCGCTTTCTGCCATAAGGGTGGTGTCATCTGCATATTTGAGATTATTGATATTTCTCCTGGCAATCTTGATTCCAGCTTGTGCCTCATTCAGGCCGGCATTTTGCATGATGTACTCTGCATGTAAGTTAAACAAGCAGGGTTACAATATACAGCCTTGACATACTCCTTTCCCGATTTGGAACCAGTCTGTTGTTCCACATCCAGTTCTAATTGTTGTTTGATTACTTTGTGAAAATATTAAGAGTCCTTATCCTTTAAATTTTGAAATCACTCTGGGAAATGGAGGAGGCAGTTTTCCAAGGATTGGAAAGGGAAGAGGCAGTCTGACTAGAGACCAAAAAGAAACATTGAGAATTACAGCAGATTGCGAATAATCTTGGACTGTATCAGTTGATTTTATAAAAACAAAAAAGCATGTCTAGCTGCTTTAAATGAGTTCGTGTCCACACTTTGATGACTTTCGTTCTAAAATACTAAAATATACTTGTACATATGTTTACATAATGAATGGTGTTAATAATAGGGAGTTTAAGTTCAAGGACGAGGTGGTAAATTAAGAGATGAATAAACTTTCAATTTATAATATTAAAGAAGACAGTGAATTCCAAAATAATGTGAAATATAAATTCTCAATAAAATTCTAAAACCACTTATTGAGCAGATGGCTTGTACTGGGAAAAAGGATTCACTAGAACCATCATGAATTATTCTAAGAGCAAGTCATATTAACCAAGTTAACTTTATTTCCTTCTAAAAATACTGAAAAAAATGTGTATTTTGGAGAATCTGAAAAAGTTACCTTAGGAATACTTTGTGGACATAAGGATACAAATTATGAAGTTGATTCCTGGTCTGGAGTCAAGGGTTCAAGTAACTCTCTCTTGGGCTCTCTGTGTTTACTATTTTGTCAACTTAATTGACAATAAACATGCCCTGTTAACATATCTGGATATAGCATAATTAAGAGGGTGGTTAACATGTTAAATGGCAAAATCAGAAATTTAAAACAAAACAAAACACGGTAGCTAGAAATAATGAGTTAAAATGATGTCTAACCAAAATAACATAAAATTCCGCATTGAACTAGTGAAAAATCAATCCTAGAGCAAAAACCTAAATTAATTTAGAGCTTGAAATCTATCTAGTCATTGCTTTTAGCATAAGTTCATACTGACAGGCAGGCTGAGAATATTACTTTTTTTTTTCTCTTCATTTTGCTTACACGTCTAATAAGTCTGTCTACATTAGGCGATTGCTTTTTAGAAGGGAACAATGATTGTGACAGGGTACATTGTTGCTGGCATGGCAGGAATCAGCCAGTCTGGTTTAGGCTGTGGCTGGAAGAGGAAGTAGTAAAGAGTTTACAAAATAGGACATTTAGCCAAGTCCTGAGGCTCAATGTTTGAAGCAAGATTTGACAAAATTGGGCCCAAAGGTCAAATCCAGCACACCAGCCTTTTGTAAAACAAATAAGCTAAGAATGGGTTTCACATATTAAAAAGGTTGAAAAAAATCAAAAGAAGAAGAGTATATCAGGACACTTGAAAATTATATAAAATTCAAGTATCCAGAAATAAAGATTTATTGGAACACTATCATCAAGTTTTGCCATTAAATATTCTCAGTTCAATTTAGTTCAATCACTCAGTCGTGTCCGACTCTTTGTGACCCCATGAATCGCAGCACTCCAGGCCTCCCTGTCCATCACCAACTACCAGAGCTCACTCAAACTCATGTCCATCGAGTCGGTGATGCCATCCAGCCATCTCATCCTCAGTCATCCCCTTCTCTTCCTACCCCCAATCCCTTCCAGCATCAGAGTCTTTTCCAATGAGTCAACACTTCGCATGAGGTGGCCAAAGTATTGGAGTTTCAGCTTTAGCATCATTCCTTCCAAAAACACCCAGGACTGATCTCCTTTAGAATAGACTGGTTGGATCTCCTTGCAGTCCAAGGGACTCTCAAGAGTCTTCTCCAACACCACAGTTCAAAACCATCAATACTTTGGTGCTCATCTTTCTTCACAGTCCAACTCTCACATCCATACCTGACCACAGGAAAAACCACATCCTTGACTAGATGGACCTTTGTTGGCAAAGTAATGTCTCTGCTTTTGAATACGCTATCTAGGTTGGTCATAACTTTCCTTCCAAGGAGGAAGCGTCTTTTAATTTCATGGCTGCAGTCACCATCTGCAGTGATTTTGGAGCCCCCCAAAATAAAGTCTGACACTGTTTCCACTGTTTCCCCATCTATTTCCCATGAAGTGATGGGACCAGATGCCATGATCTTCATTTTCTGAATGTTGAGCTTTAAGCCAACTTTTTCACTCTCCACTTTCACTTTCATCAAGAGGCTTCTTAGTTGCTCTTCACTTTCTGCCATNAAAAAATAAAGTCTGACACTGTTTCTACTGTTTCCCCATCTATTTCCCATGAAGTGATGGGGCCAGATGCCATGATCTTCATTTTCTGAATGTTGAGCTTTAAGCCAACTTTTTCACTCTCCACTTTCACTTTCATCAAGAGGCTTCTTAGTTGCTCTTCACTTTCTGCCATAAGGTTGGTGTCATCTGCATATCTGAGGTGACTGATATTTCTCCCGGCAGTCTTGATTCCAGCTTGTGCTTCTTCCAGCCCAGCGTTTCTCATGATGTACTCTGCATAGAAGTTAAATAAGCAAGGTGACAATATACAGCCTTGATGTACTCCTTTTCCTATTTGGAACCAGTCTGTTGTTCCATGTCCAGTTCTAACTATTGCTTCCTGACCTGCATATAGGTTTCTCAAGAGGCAGGTCAGGTGGTCTGGTATTCCCATCTCTTCAGAATTTTCCACAGTTTATTTTGATCCATACCGTCAAAGGCTTTGGCATAGTCAATAAAGCAGAAATCAATGTTTTTCCTGGAACTCTCTTCTTTTTTCCATGATCCAATGGATGTTGGCAATTTGATCTCTGGTTCCTCAGCCTTTTCTAAAACCAATTTGAACATCTGGAAGTCCACGGTTCACATATTGCTGAAGCCTGGCTTGGAGCATTTTGAACATTACTTTACTAGTGTGTGAGATGAATGCAATTGTGCAGTAGTGTGAGCATTCTTTGGCATTGCCTTTCTTTGGGACTGGAATGAAAACTGACTTTTTCCAGTCCTGTGGCCACTGCTGAGTTTTCCAAATTTGCTGGTATATTGAGTGCAGCACTTTCACAGCATCATCTTTCAGGATTTGAAATAGCTCTACTGGAATTCCATCACCTCCACTAGTTTTGTTCGTAGTGATGCTTTCTGAGGCCCGCTTGACTTCACATTCCAGGATGTCTGGCTCTAGGTGAGTGATCACACCATCGTGATTATCTAGGTCATGAAGACCCTTTTTGTACAGTTCTTCTGGGTATTCTTGCCACCTCTTCTTAACATCTTCTGCTTCTGTGAGGTCCATACCATTTCTGTCCTTTATCGAGCCCATCTTTGCATGAAATGTTCCCTTGCTATTTCTAATTTCCTTGACGAGATCTCTAGTCTTTCACATTCTATTGTTTTCCTCTATTTCTTTGCATTGAAAGCCTGAGGAAGACTTTCTGCTCTCTCCTTGCTATTCTTTGGAACTCTGCATTCAGATGCTTATTCTTTCCTTTTCTTCTTTGCTTTTGTTTCTCTGCTTTTTACAGCTATTTGTAAGGCCTCCCCAGACAGCCATTTTGCTTTTTTGCATTGCTTTTCCATGGGAATGATCTTGATCCCTGTCTCCTGTACAATGTCATGAACCTCTGTCCATAGTTCATCAGGCACTCTATCTATCAGATCTAGTCCTTAAATCTATTTCTCACTTCCACTGTATAATCATAAGGGATTTGATTTAGGTCATACCCGAATGGTCTAGTGGTTTTTCCTACTTTCTTCAATTTCAGTCTGAATTTGGCAGTAGGGAGTTCATGATCTGAGCCACACTCAGGTCCTGGTCTTGTTTTGGCTGACTGTATAGAGCTTCTCTATCTTTGGCTGCAAAGAATATATTAAATATTCTACTTTGCTCTTAATGACTCTAGAACATCCTTTTTTGTATGACATGTTTGATGCATCCCTCACTTTTGCTTTAAATCTTTTTTTTTTTAATTTTTTTATTGGAATATAATTACAATGTTGTGTTACTTTATGGTGTATAATGAAGTGAATCAGCCATTTCCACTGTCACATTTTATCTCTACAGACTTCCCATATTCATTAAAGGAGCTGGGTACAGAGAGAAGTTTCCCTGAAGTCCTATGTATTAAAAAAGTTAAAGTTTAGTTGGATGTAATTATAATAATTTGTGATGCCAGAATTTGTTTTAATCATAAATTATTGCTTTATTTTGGATAATATTGTAAGTGAAAACTTTTATTCTTTGCATTTGTAATTTAAAATTTTGTCTCAAAAGTTAAGTTTTGTGTGTATGATAACCATAAATATAACTAATAAATAGGAAGGAACTCAAATAGTATCATTGAGTTTAATCAACTTGTCACTAAGGTGTCTAAAGAATATATCTGAAAAACAAATACTTTCCATCTTTGCTGTTTCAGAAACTAAAATGATAATCCTCAACTAGGAAATTTATTTCCTCCTCAGGGTTAAAAAAAAAAGGAATGGACTTAAATTTTCCCCATCAAACACTAAATTTTCAGGAATAAGATATTATTCTGAAATTATTTGTTGAAAACTGTGTCCATCTCTGATCATTTTTTTCCAGACAAACTCTCCATACAGTAATATAAGTGAAGGCACCAATGTCAGCTTTCAGCCTTAAGAGCAGCATGCAAATCAATAAAAGATGGAGACCCACCTGAAGGACAAAAAAAGGCTGAGATATCCATCCTTAGGGATGGACACACAGACAGGAAGAGAATTTATTGATCACATGTTAATTCTATGTTGAACTTTTTGAGGAACTGTCAAATTACTTTCCATAGTATTACCTATACCATTTTGCATTTTCATAGTAATACACAGAGATTCCAACTTCACATCCTTGCCAACACATTTTTCCTTTTTTCTTCTTTTTTTTTTTTTTTTTTTGCTTTGTTATGTTTTATTCTGGAAGGTGTGAAGTGGTTGGTGTCTTGTGATTCTGATTTGCATTTCACTAGTGATTAATGCTGCTGTGCATCTTTTCATGTGTTTATTAGCTTTTTTGTTTTTAACCTTCTTTGAAGAAATATCTATTGAAGTCTTTTGCCCAGTAAAAAATGCATTTTATTGGTTAGAGCAGTTTTAGGTTAAGAGTAAAATGAGAGGATAGTTCAGATTCCCCCATGCCCATCATTCCCACATACACATAGGCTCTTCCCCTCTATCAGACATCCGAGGGGTACACTTTTATAATCCGTGAACCTATACCCATCATTATCACCCAGAGTCCATGGTTTACACCAGGGTTCACACTTGGTGTTCTGTATTCCCTGGGTTTTGATGGTGCACAATGATGCGCAGTATCATTCAGAGTAGTTTCACTGCCCTAAAAGTCCTCTGTGCCCTGCCTAGTCATCCCTTTCCTTTAACAACCACAGATGTTTCTCCTGTCTCCAGAGTTTGTCTTTCCCAGAATGTCATATAATTGGAATCGTACAGTATGTAGCTTTTTCAGACTGGTTTCTTTCTCTTTATCACATGCTTTTAAGGTTTCTCCATGCTTTTCCTAGGTTGACAGCTCATAATCTTTTAGCACTGAGTGTTTGAATGCCTGGATGTATGCAATTATTTACCCGTTCACCTGCTAAAGGACATCTTGGTTTCTGCAAAATTTTAGCAAGTATGAATAAAGTTCCATTTGCCTGCTTGTTTTTCTGAGAATGTACTCTCTTGGGTAAATACCAAGAAGCATGTCTGCTGGATCACGCAATGAGAATAGGTTTGGTCATTCAAAGTGGCTGTACCATTTCACATTCCCGCAGTAGTGATGGATTTTTGTCATGTAGATCTTACACATGTTTGTTAGCATGAGTTTTAATTTCAAATTCCACTTGTGCATTTATGGTCTACAGGGAAACAATTGCCTTTTGTATAATAACTTATCTTGCACATTGTTATATAATTCCTGATTAGTTTCAAGAGAGTTTTTTATTAGATTGTTTGCCAGTTCTTTCTGATTTTCTACACAATCATGTCACCTTCAAAGAAAGGCCATTTTGTATCTTTCTTTTCTAATCTGCATATCTTTTATTTCTTTGCTTTATCATCACATTTTCTAGGACTAACTGTATGATGCTGAAGGGGAGTGGTAAGATGGGACTTCCTTGCTTTGTTCCTGGTCTTAGTGGAAAAGCATCTAGTTTCTTGCCAATAAGAATGATGTTCTTTGTAAGTTTTGCAAATCTTCCCATTACATATCTGAAATTATTCATTTTAATTTTTAAAAATAAATCCACTAAGTATTTTACACAGTCATCTTTACCCTAAAGTTATTTTTTGCCTAATCATAAGTATCACAACAGTCTTGGAGGTGTGGTTTGCTATTAAAGAAACAGATTCCTATCAGCCCTGCCTCTTCTCTCCTTATGTTCTGTGGAATCACACCAGGGTGTCTCTTGCAACAAGTTTATCCTAACCTTCTAGTTCCTTATACTGGCACCTGTTTTCCTTAGAGTATCCCACTTATTAAAACTTACAAGCTCACAGAATATTAAAACAATGATTCTTTACATTGACATGTTTCATGTCAATGTATAGCAAAATGAATACAGTATTGTAAAGCAAAACAAACTAAAAAATAAAAATTAATTAAAATAAATAAAAATAAAATCTGAAGTGAAAAAAATTTAAAAATAAAACAATGATTCTTCATGTACATCTGATCCCATTCAAACAGCAAAACTTCACTTGTATTGGCAGTGGTATAATGATTTTGGGAAATGAACAAAAAAGCAAAAAAAGAAAAAGAGACTGTAGATATCAGATCCATTGGCCTCATTTAGAATTTTAATTAGTACCTCAAAATATCTGCTCCTGTTTGTACATGACAGTCTCAGGATAGTGGGATTTTTTTTTTTTCTTTTGAGGCTATATATCTGTATTGTGTAGATTACTGTGTATGAGAAATAGATGCTAAGATGCAAAAGAGAAGAACCATAGCTGTCTTGTAGGACATACTCTTAGTATCTCTTCTCCATTTTTAGAGAATGACCGTATACCTGCTCTTTTTAAGGTATGAAAGTGGAAGAGAATGTGAAAGTTGCTCAGTTGTGTCCGACTCCTTGCAATCCCATGAACTATACAGTCCATGGAACTCTCCAGGACAGAATACTGGAGTGCATAGCTATCCCTTCTCCAGTGGAGCTTCCTGACCCAGGGATTGAACTGGGGTCTCCTGCATTGCAAGTGATTTCTTTACCAACTGAGCTATAAGGGAAGCCTTTTATAAGCAAGCATCTAAGAAAACAGAGAGATCATAAATGAAATTTAAAGTTCAGTATATGAAAGAAATGTGAGAATCATTTTAATGTACTAAATTCCATGATAACATGATTCATGGCAAATAGTTTGACATCAAGGCTTATTCTGAGCTGGAGTCTTAGACCAACTAACCTCTCAACTAGCACCTCAGGGCATGTGTTTAGACAACTGACTTTTGATACTAAGAACATTACCTCCAAAGCCTTCTCCAGGCAGTCTTCTTTCCCACTGACTCTCCTCCTACGATGATAGCTTTAGTCTCAGGTGGCTCTCTTTTGCTTCCAGGGCTCTGGGCTTCTAGGTCCCTAAGGAGGCTACCCCCAACTTCAGTACCAGCCTTGCCAGTGTTGGAGCTGTGCCACCTCTTTAAGGAAGAAGCACCTCTCATGCTTTGACATTTGGTTATTCTTGTTGTGATTATATGAGATCATTAAATAAATCAAGACAAATCATGCTAATAAGCATGAATTTAAAAACTGCAATAATACAACTATTACTGAACTATTGTTTCAATTATTCCCTCCTCAAATACAAAAACTATGGCAGTTAACTCTAAAGCATAATAATTTCCAGTTTCTTTTGAAAAGGAACATATTCAAGCTTTCATTATATGCTAAGGACCATTTCCCTAAAAATTGGGAGAATGTTATGCTCTATATCTGTAATTATGCTGTTCCACAAAACATTTCTCTATAAATTTAAGAAGTAGTATTCCATCTGGAATCCTAGTCATTTCACATTTAGTGCATCTGCTAATTATTATGGTATAGGCCTTTCAGACATAATTTTAGGGATTCCAAAAAGCACTTTGCTAATGATTAAATATGAACATTTCTATTCATTAAGGTATTACTGAATCATGGCATCTTTGTCTTTGAATTTTACAATTGCTTGGAGAAATATATTATTTAAAATTCATATGAGTCTTAATTTAAGCAAAACAATGTAAAAATAAAGATTTTTACAAGAATAAATTGGAGTGTGACTACTCATTTTACAGAAAGAAATAAGTGCTTAACTTAGATCAGGGGTTGGTTAACTATCACCTGTAGACAAAGGCCAGCCACCATCTGTTTTGTAAATAGTAGTTTTAAAAAATAGTTGGTACTTCCAACTCCCCCAAGTCTATTGCTCATCCCTCCTCTGCACTGGTAACCACGAGCTTGTTTCTGTATCTGTGAGACTGCTTCTTGTTATATTCAATAGTTTGTTGTATTTAAAAAAAAAAATTATGGGACTCTAGTTGATTTACAATGCAGTGCTAGTTTTAGGTATACAGTAAAGTGATCTGCTACACATATACACATATCCACTGTCTTTTAAGACTTTTTTCCCATATTACATTGAGTAGAGTTCCACGTGCTATAGAACAGGTTCTTATTAATTATCTGTTTTATACATGGGCTTCCCTGATAGCTCGGTTGGTAAAGAATCCACCTGCAATGCAGGAGACCCCAGTTTGATGCCTGGATTGGGAAGATCCGCTGGAGAAGGGATAGGCTACCCATTCCAGTGTTCCTGGGCTTCCCTTGTGGCTCAGCTGGTAAAGAATCTGACTGCAAGGTGGGAGACCGGGGTTTGACCCCTGGGTTTTATATATACTAGTTTTATATTTTTACATTTAGTTATAGCTTCTTTATATAGATTTTTAAATAGATGTTTATATTTAGTTATAGTTTTATATTTAGGTTTTATTCCCTGGGTTTTATATGTATTTGTGCATATATGTCAGTCTCAATCTTCCAGTTTATCCCTCCCCACCCTTTCACCCTGGTAAGCATAAGTTTGTTTTCTATAACTGCAATTGTTTTTCTATTTTGTAAATAAGAATCTTTTTTAAGATTCCATATATAAACAATACCATATGACATTTATCTTTCTGTGTCTGATTTACTTCACCTGATATGACAATCTCTAGTTCCACACATATGATGCAAATGGCATTATTTTGTTCTTTGTTTATATCTGAGTAATATTCCTTTATGACTGACTGGAGATCAAACTTAAGTCAGTTCTAAAGGAAATCAACCCTGAATACTTACTGGAAGGACTATTGCTGAAGTTGAATCTCCAATACTTTGGTCATCTTATGTGAAGAACTGATGCATTGGAAAAGACCTTGATGCTGGAAAAGATTGAAGGCAAAAAGAGAAGGGGGTGGCAGAGGATGAGATGATTAGACAGCATCATCAATTCAATGGACATGAATTTGAGCAAGCTCCAGAAGATGTGGAGGACAGAGGAGTCTGGCATGCTACAGTCCATGAAGTCACAAAGAGTCAGACACGATGTAGGGACGGAAAACAATAATATTCTATTGTACATGCATGTATTGCATCTTCTTTATCCATTCATGTATTGATCATACTCAGTGGAGGAAAGACGAGAATAAATCCAACTGAAGAGGTAAAAGATCTGTTGTATTTTTATATTTCACATGTAGCATATGGTATTTGTCAGTCTCTGTCTGACTTACTTTACTTAGGATAATACCCTCCAAGTCTATCCATGTTGCTGCAAATGGAAATATTTTGCTCTTCTTTATGCCTGAGGAGTAAATAAAGTTGTATTGGAAGATAGTCATGTGTACTCATTTGCATTTTGTCTGTGGCTGCTTTGCTGATACAAAAGCAGAAATAGGTAGTTGCAACAGAGACCACGTGGCCTGCAAAGCCTGAAGATGTTACTATTCAGGTCTGCACAGAAAAAAGTTGGCCGTTACGGGCTTAGGCTTTCAAATAGCAGTGTCTTCAACTGTAGGCATTTCTGATGAATTAGAGAGCTTTCTTGATAAATTGAAGCTTGCTCATGATTTTGGGGGAGTGCATCTGGCATTTATGGGGAGATCCACCCGTATTAACAGTGATTTTAGAAAGTTCTGTTGTTTCCTTTCACTGCAGGTCACTGGCTAGTGTTCTATTAAATGATGAGAAAATATAGGTCATCCTTCTATTCTCTCCATAATTTAAAAATAGAATTGTTTGTCCTTAAACAGTAGCAACATTTATTTATATTTCATATCAGTGGAATGGTGGGTGCAGTGCAAAAATAAAGTGATCTTGGTTTTTAACACTTGTCAACACCCCCTACATTTTTGTCTCTTATCTTTACAAAATACACAGACACTACCCTGAGGTAAAACATCTCAAACTAGGGTCAGTGCAGTCCTCTACATTTTCTGCTCCTGGACCCAGACTGCTTACTGCTGTTGGAGAAAACTCGGTTCAAAGCAAGGCGTCAGACTCTCATGGACCTGTAATTTCAGCCAAGCTTTTCTAGCACCTTCATCCACATCTCCAAGACACATACATTCTACATTTCTACAAGTCATGTAACATCAGGACTGTTCTCCTCTCATGAATCACTTTCACGGGAATACGTTCACCTCCTCTGTTATAAAACAGGAATTTCCTCTATGTCTACCTCTGCTGCTGCTGCTGCTAGGTCGCTTCAGTCGTGTCCGACTCTGTGAGACCCCATAGACGGCAGCCCACCAGGATCCTCCGTCCCTGGGATTCTCCAGGCAAGAACACTGGAGTGGGTTGCCATTTCCTTCTCCAGCGCAGGAAAGGGAAAAGTGAAAGTGAACTCGCTCAGTCGTGTCCGACTCTGTCTACCTCTAGGGTGAACTAAATCTCCGAACCAATTATTACCTGCATTTCTTCCATTTTGCAATAACATGTAAGATCACATTTTCAAATCAAAATTAAGTGTCTATCAAGGAGTAAGAGAAAGCTTGTAATAATTTCAAGGATACAAGGATACTTGTTCTTTACAAGTAAATAGAGGGCACAGACGACGCAGAGAGAGGTCCAAGACCACCAGCCGAGGCACCCATCCCCAGCCTTTCTGCTCCAACCACAGACCTCCAACCCCAAATCCAACACTGATTCCACCCCAACCCTTGGTAATAGCCACTCTACCACAGCTCAGATGATGCTTCCTCACCTGCCAAATCTCAGTTTAGATGCTGCTAATTTGAGTAAACATCCCTCAAGTCTCTGCCTGGGAGGATTTGCTCAATCTCCATGCTCCATGCATCATAAACCCATTCTGGTTGTCTTGTAACAAGTTATTATCATTCTCCTGGCTGGTAAGCAACTTGTAAGTGGAAACTTTTTATTTCCTTTTCTTTCTGTATCTCTAGCTACTAGCATCGTGCCTGAATCAAATTTGGTGTTTAATAAATGCTTATTAAAGGATGAAAATATTAGGAATATTTTCCCTCTGATACAGTAAAGATCTAAAGTGGGGAAAACAACAGGAAGAAGTGATGAAAAGACAATGTAATAAGAGTTATTACAGATGCAAAAATTTGTAGAAAAATTGAAGGGAACCACTAACTCTGCTCCAGGAAGTCTTGGAGATTTCACAAAGGCAAAGGAGAAATAAAGCTGCATCTGAAGGGAGGATAGATTTTTTTTCAGGCAAAGAATAGGGGGAAGGTTGTATGGGACAGAGGGAATAGTGGTTCTGAAGTCATCATTATCATTCTGCCGTGCTCAAATATAATGATGAAAATTAGCTACCTCCTGTGATAAATTATTCAAGTGTTATGCTTTTGTTTATAAAAAGCATCTGGTATTTCAGTATTTACAAAGGAAGTGAATTTAGCCTAAATTCATATTATTGGATGAGGAAAGTATTTTTAAAATCAGTGCATAACTTGAAGGCAGATTTTTTTGTGGATCATTATACAATGATTATTACAGATGTCCTGTGAATTATTGATTTAGCAAGCAATTGAGTTTCAAAACTGAGAAACTGAACTTATATGCATTTTATTTTTGAGTCATGCATTTGAGTATAGAAGCCAGTTACTTATATTTGGAAGAAAAACAAATATTGTCATTAATCAATGTTTAAATAACAAAGGAAAATGTTCCATCAATTACCCTGAAGTTCATGGTGATTTCAGATACTCAAGGTAAAATTTTTACTATGAAAAAGGATTGGCGAAAAGAAGCCAATGACATATAATCTGGGTTTAAGGATAAATACTGCTATTGTCCAAATGTTTTTGTCCCTTCTCCACCCCTGATTTCATAGGCTGAAATCCTAACGCCCAAGGTGATGGTATTAGGAGGTGGAATCTTTGGGAGACGATTAGGTGAAGAGGGCTCTGCCCTGAGGAGGGGGTTAGTACCCTCAAAACAGAGGCCTGAGAGGGCTCCCTGGCTCCATCCACCATGTGAGGACACAGCAAGAAGTCGCCATGTATCTGCCTGACCCTTGGTCTTGGACTTCCCAGCCTTCAGGATGGTGAGAAATAAATTTCTGTTCTTTACAAGTCACTCTGTTTATGGCATTTTGTTATAGCAGCCCGAACCAACAGAGGCAAGTACTGTGTACAGCTGGTGACATGTATACATTCATCAATATCTCGCAGTGCTTTGCAGCGAATTGTAATTTGTGACAGGAACTGCATTCCTCCTGATTGTTGGCACTGTTGACATCAATAAGATTTAATACTCACCACTGATCGAAGGTGGCAAATAAATGGGCTAGAAGGGGCAGGAAACACGCAGGGACAGTGAGCACTCCTGTGCTCTGAGGATTTACGTGGATGGTTGCTTGCAGGGTGACAGGCTCTGGAGGAGCACAGCATGGGACCTGCGGGGCCCTTTACATACTGAAGACTCCAGGCCCCGTCACATTTGACATCTGCAGGGAAACCAAAGAGACGAGGATGCACAAGGGAAATAGTGTCGATGGGACCTAGCGGGCACCCCAGAACGGTAGTTCCCAACCACAAGTGGCCCCCCTCACCCCACCGCGGAGGAACTTGGCAATGTCTGAACATATTTTCAGTTGTCACAAGTGAAGGATGCACTGGCATTTAGCGAGCAGAGGCCAGAGATGCTGTTAAACATCCTGCCATGCAAAGGACAGCCCCACAAATAGAATTATCCAGCCCCAAATGTCAACTGTGCTGAGATGAAGAAACCTCTGTGCTAGAACACTGTTGATGGCAGATCTCCTTAGACTATTAAGAAGTAAAAGAAATATGGGTAAGGAATGGATTGGCATTACTTTTTAGATTACAAAGGCAAGGCCTAGTTTTAGAAGTTATAAGTGTGGAAAATTCATTTGGTATATACAAAATAGTATAAAGAAGAATATAAAATTCACTTGTGGTCCTGCCATACAGAGGTAACCACTATTAAACTTTTAATGTTTTGCAAGTAATTTGTGTGCAAATATGTTGGAAAGGCACTATGAATAGGGAGGGCAAGCTATTGAGGTTAATTGGTAGAAATAGCATAAGAGAAGTTAGTAAGTGTAAAGCAGAAATGCACAGGTTCATAAGAACTTATGAGGAGAAAAACAAGGAGACAGGAAATCAAGATCACTTTGATGAGGTAGTGAAGGGTCTGTAGTAACTAAATAGTGCTCCCCTACTCCCTGTGGTCCTAGAAATGGAGCTAGGATCTTATAACAATGTTCAATGAAAAGTAAAAATAAAACAAACACTTGCAAGTGAAGTAAATAGTAGAAGCAGACAGGATCTTGGCTCAGAGCCTGAGAACTTCAGGGGAAGATTTTGCATTGTGCACAGGGCTTCCCAGGTGGCACTGGTGGTAAACAACACATCTGCCAAGGCAGGAGGCATGGGGGGGTTGCTCTCTGGGTCAGGAAGATCCCCTGGAGGAGGAAATGGCAAAGTTTTCTTGCCTTGAGACCCCCATGAACAGTATGAAAAGGGCTACAGTCTATGGGCCACGAAGAGTCGGAGATAGAATGGCTAAACTAGACCAGCCTATTCAAGAACCTCAGGTATGGCAGGCACTAGCTTTTCTCAGTGTTGTGTAAACCAGTTATCCCAGCAATGAAAAATTCACTTATTTTGTCTGTTCTATTTACTGCTTTTGCTGCCTAGAAGACTTTTGTACTAGGAAAGTGGAGGATGATTTTTCTTGGTGGTCCAGGTCAATTCTCTTAGAATTAGTACAGTTGTAGTCATCACCACTGCTGACTCTTCCTCCTCTCTAGATCCCTGAGAGGAGTAACAGGAATAATCCAAGGGATGAACAAGACACACTGTGCATGGACACACATGTCTTACAACTGCATTATTTTAAAACTTGAGATGATTAAAGCAGAGAGAGATTTCCATATCTGTTTTTCTTTTAATCTGGCAATATACCATGAGGATTCTCTCATTTCACTTATGTTCTAAACAGATTTTATTACCTTCTACTCACATAGCTCTACCTTTATTTATATATCTAATCCCTGTTGCTGAACATATAAGCTACTTATAACTCTTTTTTCTTATAGAACAGTTCACACTGATCATCATTCTACAGTGAGGTTTTGTGATAAAATGTATTTAGAAATCAAGGTTGGGTAGATGAGCAACATATTGGACTTTTCTGTTATTAACAAGTTTATTGAAGTACAATTTATATGTTATAAAAAAATACCCGTCTAAAATATACTATTTAATAATTTTTAGTGTATTCCTAGAGCTGGGCAACCATTATCACGAACTAATGCTAGAATATTTTCATGACTCCAAAAGGAATTCTTGTGCCCACTCCCATCCCCAGCCTTAAGCAAATGTTAATACACTTTCTCTCTGTATAAATTTAACCTTTTGTGGACATTCCATGTAAATACCATAGTATAATATGTTTTCTTTGGGGTCTGACTTATTTTTTTCTTTTGTTTCAGAAATTAGTTGTTTTCTGTCACACCTCAACATGAATCAGCCATAGGTATACATATATCCCCTCCCTTTTGAATCTCCCCCCACCTCCCTCCCCATCCCATCCCTCTAGGTTGATGCAGAGTCCCTGTTTGAGGGGTCTGACTTCTTTCACGGGTCTAATGCTTCCAAGTACATCCAGGCACCTAATGTGTTCATATTTCATTCCACAGTGGACTTTTACCCACCAAGAGCATCTACAAATCTCCAGGCAATTAGACTAAGAAGCTTCTGCTGCAGGGCTGATGGGAGGTCTTGGCTGAGGGGTTACATACTTCTGAGCTGTGGATATGTATGGTGAGTGACATATTTTAACACCTTGATGCAGTTTAGGGCCAAAGAATTCTGTTCTTCCCAGTTGGAATACACACAATTACTTCCTGTAATCCTTTTTTCTAGATGAGTATTTCTGGCATATTACAGGTTTTCTAGGTCTAAACACGACTAATCAAAGGGCAAAATATATTTGTTTGACTTGCAAATTTAACCTAACTGAAGTCGCTTTGCTGTGGATTAGCCATGGGTTTGATTTTCCAGGCTGATACACCAAGAGACACATGTTTTTAAAAGCCATCAATCGAGTGCGTAAATGAAAACCTATCAGCGTACAGTTGACCAAAACTTTGTAACGAAAAGTAGGAAAACCATAAAATGGCCCAGAATGTGTTCTAAAATGGCTGAGGGAGAGGATGATTTCAGAAAGTACTATCAAATGCCAAATAAAATACTAGTGTTTCTGGACTTCGCTGGTGGCACAGTGGATAAGAAGCTGCCTGCCGATGCAGGGGACAGTTTGATCCCTGGTCCAGGGAGATTCCACATGCAGAGGAGTGACTGAGCCCCTTTCCTAAACCACTGAACCCACACTGTAGGGTGTGTGAGCTGAAACTACTGAAGCCCGTGTGCCATAAAGCCTGTGCTCCACAGTAAGAGAAGTCATCACAATGAGAAGCCTGTGCCGGGCAACTGCAGAGCAGCCCCCATTTGCTGCAACTAGAGACAGCACACACAAAAGCAACGAAGACCCAGGGCAGCCATAAGTAAATACACAAATACAATCTTTAAATGTTTCCAAAAAGAAAGAATCCAACTAAGAATCCAACTGTGGTAGGTAGAATACGTCTCGCTAAGATTTGTAAAACCCTCTGTGAATATGTTACATTTCTTGTCGGGACTGTTTTGGCAGATATGATTATGTTAAGGATCATGAGGAGATTATTCTGTATTATCTGGGTAAACCTGATGTAATTACAAGTATCTTTATAAGGGAAAGAAGGAAATAAGAGAGTGAGAGGAGATTGAGGATGGGAGCAAATGTCAGACTCGGGAGAACCTTGGACCAGGGGATGCAGGAGCCTCCAAAGCTGGACAGACAGGTAAGGAGACAGATGCTACTCCAGAACCTCCGGGAGGAACACATGCCACTGGTGCTTTGATTTTAGCCAGGCCCAAGCTGCTTGGGGTTTACACGCTTCCAAACTATAGGAGCACGTGTCTGTCGTTTGAAGCCATCACGTTTTGGTGGTTTTTCTCAATAGCAGTGTGAAACTAATATGCAGACGCTTACCACAGTGATAAAGGGAGGGGAATCTGACCCACTATCAGGAAAGGAAACACGAGGCCAAGAGGGCAGCAGAGCAGCTCTGAGGCAGCCAGTCTCTGATTGAGCCTGGAAACTCCCCCAAGTCCCTGCCCACCACAGCTGAGCCTGGACCAGGCCTGATTCGTCCTCTCTGAGCTCTGAACTGGAACATCCCACACCCTTTGTCCTCTCTTCCTCCAACACACAGGTTACCCTACAACTGCTAATTCCAGTCTACTTTCAACTCAGGACTCTCCTAGAATACAGTTTAAGTGCCCCTCAGTCCTCTAGGTATGTTTTACATTTGCAACCTCATATGTGATTAAAACTGGGATGAGCAGCCGGATCCAGGTTTGCATATGACTTTTCCTCCAGCCATCATGGTGGGCAAGAGACATAACATATTTAAATGTTAGTGCCTTCATGTGAAAAATGAGGAAATGTCACCACCTGTTTCCTGGAGTCACTGAGGAGATCAAATGAAGCACAATGTCTCCTTCTCAACAGCCGTCAACACCAAGAGCCTATGGTTAGCTCCACCATCTCATCGTGGAAAATCACTACTGCCTGGCACACAGAATGCTGTGTAAGTGTCTGTACATGCATATTAACAGATCAGAAACCAGGCAGGTTGCTTCCATGTTCTGGCATTATTTGTGAATACTGCAGCAGTGAATATGGGGTGCATGCATCTTTTGAATTATATTAATAGTTTTCTTTTAATATGCCCAGGAGTGAGATTGCTGGATCATATGGTAGTTCTATTAACATTTTAGTTTTGTAAGAAGCCTCCATAATGTTATCCATAGTGGCTGCATCAACTTACACTCCCACCAACAGGGTAGCAGGGTCCCCTTTCTCCACAGTGATACTGGATGTGAAACATTTAACTAATGAGAACCTACTGTATAGCTCAGCAAACTCTCCTCACTGCTCTGTGGTGACCTAAATGGGAAGGAATTCCAAAAAAGAGGAGGTATATGAAACATACAGCTGATTCACTTGCATAAACAGTAGAAACTATTTATAACACAGCATTATAAAGCAATTATACTCAATAATAATTTAAAGAAATAAATCAGGCAGAGCCCAGAAACAAGTGACTCTGAAGACAACCTCTGTGACATCAAAGACATCCTGATGATTAGATCTACTTTATGCAGATTTTCTGTGACAGATTAAAAACTACACAAAGCACATTTCATCATGTTTATAGCTGTACAACTTCTTATTTTACCAGCTTTAAGGGAAGTGTGATTATTTCAGCTGGCACTTCTAGAATTTACTTAATGGAATTAATCATAATTTGATTTTTTTTTCTCTTCCTCTCTGTTGTCTTTTTGATTACAGGAAAGTTTAAAGGAAAAAAAAAAAAAAGACTTGCTCTGTAAACAAGCCAAAAAATTACATGTCTGTGCATAGATTTTTTTTTGTTCCAGTAAAATCTGCTAAGTCACTTCAGTCATGTCCGACTCTGTGTGACCCCAGAGACGGCAGCCCACCAGGCTCCCCCGTCCCTGGGATTCTCCAGGCAAGAACACTAGAGTGGGTTGCCATTTCCTTCTCCAGTGCATGACAGTAAAAAGTGAAAGTGAAAATACCCTGTATTTTCCCATGTTGTGCCTATTTCATTTATTAGTGCAACATGTAGTCAAAATATATTTTATACTTTGATGTTATTTAACTCATTCACCACAGTGGTATGTATCTTCAGTATCACATACGCAGTTGCAAGTAATTTTTCCACAAGACAGTGTCAGTGCACTTAAAGGATCTGGCTTGGTGGCAAGAGCCAGCGACCGCTTCCTCTGAAAGTCCCTAACACACACATGTTAGGTTGTCTACACAGATCCCTTTGTCTCTCCTTCAGATCCTGTTTAAACAGTATCTTTTCATGAGGCCTTATCATCCAACAACCACATTGTTTAACATTGCTCTGTCTATTCACTCTTTTTTCAATATTTACTGCTCTTCAAAGCATTTTTCTCAGAGACACAGTCTCTGACATACTACATATTGCACTTATTTATTTTCTGTCTCATTTGCCTACATATATGCTCCACAAAGCATGATATTCCCATATTTTGTTTACTTCTGTGTCACCAGCCCCTATAACAATGTTACCTAAATTGCAGATATTCAACAAGTATTTCTTTAACTGATGAATGAATGATGCCGTGTTTGCTCAGTGTTCTATTTCCAGCAGGTTGAAGTAAAATTGCAAAATCGTCAAAATCTTTTCAATGTATTTAGTGCCGCTTGCAGAAGAGTATAAGAGAGAGCTTGGTGGCTGGAGTTAAGACACTCCTTGTCTGCCCAGAAATGTTAAAATCACAAGCTGCATCAGGGATTTGGGGGATGATCATATTTGCAGCTCCCCAGCTCAGGTGTAGGAGACTAGACTGAATTCTATTCTATTCATAGACACCGTGCTGTACACCCTTCCTTTGAAGGGTTTGCCCCTGGAAAAAATCTATCCCACTGGTCTGTGTGGCAAGTGGGGTAAATCCCAGGTGAAACAGCAGTCAAGCATGCAGACCAGCCCTTCCTCAGGGACCCATCCACTTTCATAATAAGGAGGATCCGGCTCCCTTCGGAGGAGCCTTTCATCACCACTATGGGAGCAGAGGGATGACAACTTGAATCATTTTCTCCTACTCTAGTAGAAAGAGCTGTGGATCCAAGCTATTCGTGAATAGAATATTTTCCAGGCTCTTTCACAACCTGAATGAGAACATGCTTAGTTATGCCTGGTGCCCTGGTCTGATTGCAAGCTGGGATGTGCCTACTCAGGAAGATTTTCCCACCAGGAGTGGAGCCCTCGTCCATGTTTTTTGCAAATATTTTTTCCCAGCCTGTGGCTTTTCATTTTCTTAGTAGTATCTTCCATTTAGAGTAAGTTTTAAATTTTGAAATGTCTAAACATTTCCATTTTTTTATTAAAAAAATGGAAAATTTTATTTCAGGCAACTGGAGGATTTTAACCTGGGAGACAGTCTCTTAGAAAGCTCTGAGGACTCATTAAGAGCCAAGAGGTGTATGTGATTTTGGCAAAGGGATATGTGCAATCAAGCACACCTCTTGATAGATGGTTACTGTTATTTGTGGGAAACAGACATCTAGGTTAATGGTTTTAGTGCTTTACAAAGTATGCAAAGATGCAAGAAACTTGGTTCATAAATTTTTTCCTGAAAACATCGCATTATCTGAGGGCCAGTTCTACCAGTTTTTCCATAGCTCAGAATGCCACATCCTGGCCTTAAACCTGAATGCTTTTCAGGATGTAGTGATGATCAGTGATTGTAATGGCTATCACTTGATTCTTGCATAACTGGGTGGTGGGCAACATTCTTTATTTAATAGTTCCCTTCCTCTTGGTCTTAAATTTGATCAAGGATTGGGAGGCATTTTCTAATCAATTTCTCCCACATGCTAGGGTTCTATTGATAGGTCACACCACATGATATTGTTGGACTATTAACAGATTCAACAGTAACCAAAAACCTGTAGATCACCTGTTTTACTAGCCTGTTTTGGTACAGAATCTGATTCTCTCTTGTTGCTTCTTCCCCATATCTAGAATTACACCATTACAATCATTGATCTCATAGATCATTCTTTAACACCATACACAAAAATAAGTTAAAATGGATTAAAGACCAAACATGATCCAAAGGATTACATATACCATGATGTTCATTGCAGCACTGGTTATAATAGCCCAGACAAGGAAGCAATCTAAATGTAAATTGCCAGAGGAACAAATAAAAAGATGTGATGCATCCGTTGAATGGAATATCATTCAATCATTAAAAATTAAATAATGCCATTTGCAGCACCATGGATGGACCTAGATATTGTCACACTGACTGAAGTTAGAGAAGGAGAAATATCCTATGGCATCCTTTACATGCAGAATCTAAAAAGAAATTATACAAGTGAAATTATTTGCAGAAAGGCAGAGGAACAAGAGACCACATTGTCAACATACTTTGGATCATAGAAAAGGCAAGAAAATTCCAGAAAAAAAACATCTATTTCTGCTTATTGACTATGCTAAAGCCTTTGATTGTGTGGAACACAACAACTGTGGAAAATTCTGAAAGAGATGGGAAGACCAGAACACCTTACCTGCTTCCTGAGAAACGTATATACAGGTCAAGAAGCAACAGTTACAACCAAACATGGAGCAATGGACTGGTTCAAAATTGGGAAAGGAGTACCTCAAGGTTGTATATTTTCACCTTGTTGTTTATTTAACTTGCATGCAGCATATCTCATGTAAAATGACAGGCTGGATGAAGCACAAGCTGGAATCAAGATTGCTGGGAGAAATATCAGTAACCTCAGATATGCAGATGACACCACCCTTATGGCAGAAAGTGAAGAAGAACTAAAAAGCCTCTTGATGAAAGTGAAAGAGGAGAGTGAAAAATCTGGCTGAAAACTCAACATTCAAAAAATGAAGATCATGGCATCCAGTCCCATCACTTCATGGGAAATAGATGGGGAAACAGTGGAAACAGTGTCAGACTTTATTTTGGGGGGCTCCAAAATCACTGCAGATGGTGACTGCAGCCATGAAATTAAAAGACCCTTACTCCTCGGAAGAAAAGTTATGACCAACCTAGATAGCATATTAAAAAGCAGAGACATTACTTTGCCACAAAGATCCATCTAGTCAAGGCTATGGTTTTTCCTGTGGTCATGTATGGATGTGAGAGTTGGACTGTGAAGAAGGCTGAGCACCGAAGAATTGATGCTTTTGATCTGTGGTGTTGGAGAAGACTCTTGAGAGCCCCTTGGACTGCAAGGAAATCCAACCAGTCCATTCTGAAGGAGATCAACTCTGGGATTTCTTTGGAAGAAGTGATGCTAAAGCTGAAACTCTAATACTTGGCCACCTCATGCAAAGAGTTGACTCATTGGAAAAGACCCTGATGCTGGGAGGGATTGGGGGCAGGAGGAGAAGGGGACAACAGAGGATGAGATGGCTGGATGGCATCACTGACTCAATGGGCGTGAGTCTGAGTGAACTCTGGGAGTTGGTGATGGACAGGGAGGCCTGGCGTGCTGCGATTCATGGAGTCGCAAAGAGTCAGACACTACTAGTGACTGAACTGAACTGAACAACTGAATAACAACAACAAACAGACTCACAGACCTAGAGAACAAAATTATGGTTGCTGGGGGAAAGGATGGGAAGAAAGGATAGTTAGGGAGTTTAAGATTGACATGTACACACTGCCATATTTAAAATGGATAACCAAAAAGGCCCTCTTGTGTATCACAGGGAACTCTGCTCAATGTTTTGTGCCTGCCTGGATGAGAATGGAGTTTGGGGGAGAAGTAATACGTGTATATGTATGACTGAATTCCTTTGCTATCCACCTGAAACTATCACAACTTTGCTAACTAGCATACTCCAATACGGGCTTCCCTGTTGGCTCAGTTGTAAAGAATCAGTCTAGCAAGGTAGGAGATGAGAGTTTGATTCCTGAGTCAGGAAGATCCCTTGGAGAGGGAAATAGCCTCTCACTCCAGTATTCTTGCCTGGGAAATGCCATAGACAGTGGAGTCTGGTGGGCTATAGTCCATGGCATTGCAGAGTCAGACCTGACTTAGTGAATAAACAATAACAACATACCTCAATATAACACTTTTTAAAAAATTTTTTAAAAACTCTCAACATATAAGATTGCTAAGAAAAAGATAAATTATTTATTTTTAAATTATAGCAAGAATATTTCCTTTTAAGCAACAGAAAAAGTAGTTTTCTCAAATATACAATACGCAAAAAAAAAAAAGGGAAAATAAAACAGAATCAATGAAAGCAAAAAACAAATGAAAAGCAGATTACAGTACTTATCATACCATCAGAAGCCATATCCCAGGATCATCTCAATACAAGGAGAAATAGAACTCCAAAGAGAACAAAACATTATTAGACTAACAAAAAATTTTCTAACAGAACCTAAGCATAATATTGTACTTCTGGCTACTCCTTTTTGGTGCTCAGCCAAATACAGTTACTAACAGTAGCAAAAGTATTCTGGAAATTGGAAAATACAGTTTATGCCAGTTAACAAACTGGAATGAAGGCATTTATAAAACTCTTAATTTGTTTTCAAGAAAATCTGTTCTTCATCATTATTTGTTACTGTTACTGGACTATGGGGAAAGCCACTGTTAATGACTTGAGAGTTTCTGTAAGATATATGAAATTATTCCAGGGAAACTTTGAAGGTTAGGCTCATTTTGAAGTTGGAAGTGATTAAGTAATTTATTGGGGGCAGAATGCCATTTTGTTGTCTTGGTTTTATAACTATTAGTATCTATACACACATATGTATGCATAGCACATGCAGGCACACTTCTTAATATAGATGCCAAACAGTTATGATTTGAGATGCAATAATGGTTTAAGTAATAAAATCTTTGAAACCTTTACACAAAACTGCAATAGAGTATAATAACCAAATGCCTGAAACTTGTATTGAATTAAAATCCTTTAACTTTTAAGAGAAAAGCAATAACCTTTTCCCTTGCCAATTATTTAACTAAATATTCAGCAAATCTCCACACCCTTTTCCTTAGTTTTCCAGAATCAAATGACATACTACCTAATAGTCGCTCTCCTTTAAAACTTGCACAAAGGTGAAATGCTGATCTCACACACCCACTTCAGGGAGAGAAATGATGCAAACACAACAGGTGGAAACTGTTCACATTGATCCTACTCTTTTAAAATAAGATATTTAATAATATTTATGTCTTGCTGCCTGGAATCTTTAAGAACACTGTGTGTTTCTACCTGAAGTTTATTTACTATTGGCAATTAAGCAGTTCAGAGCAAGGAAAAATGCTTTTACAATTTCACACCATTGGCAGGACCAAAAATTATTATGCATATTAATGAGAAATACAATGTGAATTAAATCTTAATACTTTATTGCAGATTTTTTCTTTTGCTGATCATGCTTTTGATGATATCTAAAGACTCATCATCAAACTCAAGAAACTGAGATTTTTTTCTCTTACATGTTATTCTAGAAGTTTTATAGTTTTGCATTGTACATGTAGGTCTCTTTTACACTTTGACCTAATATCTTTGAAAAGCATAAGATTAATATCTCATTCATCTTGATATGGATGTCCAAGTGTTCTAGAACTATTTCTTATAGGACTATCCAAACCTTCATTGAATTGGCTTTGCTCATTCCAAGGCAAACCTACTCAATATCACAGTAATGCAAGTCTACCCCCAACCACTAATGCTGAAGAAGGTAAAGTTGAAAAGTTCTATGAAGACTTATAAGACCTTCTACAACTAACACCAAGAAAAGATGTCCTTTTCATCATAGGAAACTGGAATGGAAAAATACAAAGTCAAGAGATACCTGGAGTAACAGGCAAATTTGCTCTTGGAGTACAAAATGAGGTCGGGTAAAGGCTAACAGAGTTTTGCCAAGAGAATGCACTGGTCACAGCAAACACCCTCTTGCAACAATATAATAGATGGTTCTACACATGGACAACACCAGATGGTCAATACGGAAATCAGATTGATTATCTGCTTTGCAACTAAAGATGGAGAATCTTCATACAGTTAGAAAAAAAAACAAGACCAAGAGTTGACTGTGGCTCAGATCATGAACTCCTTGTTGAATAATTCAGACTTAAATTGAAGAAGTAGGGAAAACCACTAGGCAACTCAGTTATGACCTAAGACAATCTCTTATCATTATATAGTGGAAATGACAAAGAGATTCAAGAGATCAGATCTGATAGACAAAGGGCCTGATGAACTATGGACAGAGATTTATGACATTCTACAGGAGGTGGTGATTGGAACCATCTCTAAGAAAAAGAATGCAAACAAGCAAAATGGCTGTCCACAGAGGCCTTACAAATAGCTAATAAAAGAAGAGAAATGAAAGGCAAAGGAGAAAAGGAAAGATATACCCATCTGAATGAGTTCCAAAAAATATCAACGAGAGATAAGAAAGGCTTCCTAAGTAACCGGTGCAAAGAAATGTAGGAAAATGGAAAACAATAGAATGGGAGATACTAGTAACATCTTCAAGAAAGTTAGAGATACCAACGGGATATTTCAGGTAAATACAGGCACAATTAAGAACAGAAGCAGTATGGACCCAGCAGAAGCAGATGTTATTAAGAAGAGGTGGCAAGAATACACAGGAGAACCATACAAAAAAGATCTTAATGGCCCACAAGATAACCACAATGGTGTGATCACTAACCTAGAGTTAGATATCTTGGAGTGTGAAGTCAAGTGGGCCTCAGGAAGCATCACTACAAATAAGGTACTGGAAGTGATGGAATTCTAGTTGAACTATTTCAAACTCTAAAAGGGGATGCTGTTAAAATGCTGTACTCAATATGCCAGCAAATTTGGAAACCTCAGCAGTGGTCACTTGACTGGAAAAACTCAATTTTCATTCCAATCCCAAGGAAAAGCAGTGCCAAAATATGCTCAAAATACCATACAGTTTCACTCATTTTACACACTAGTAAAGTAATGCTCAAAATTCTCCAAGCTAGACTTCAATAGTACATGGACCAAGAACTGTCAGATGTTCAAGCTGGATTTAGAAAAGGCAGAGGAATCAGAGATCAAATTGTGATGATCTCTTGGATCATAGAAAAATCAAGAGAATTCCAGAAAAACATCTACTTCTGCTTCATTACTAGAGTAAATCCTTTGACTGTGTGGATCACAGCAAACTGGAAATTCTGAAAGAGATGGCAATACCAGACCACATTTCCTGCCTCCTGGGAAACCTGTATTCAGGTCAAGAAGCAACAGTTAGAACTGGATATGGAACAAAAACTGGTTCAAAATTTGGAAAGAAGTATGTCAAGGCTGTATATTGTCACCCTGCTTATTTAACTTATATGAAGATTACATCATGTGAAATGCTGGGCTGGATGAGGCACAAACTGGAATCAAGATTGCTGGTAGAAATATCAGTAACCTCAGATATGGAGATGACATTATCTGCATAACAGCAGAAAATAAAGAGGAACTAAAGAGACTTTTAGAGTGAAAAAAAATTGCTTAAAACTCAACATTTAAAAAACTAAGTTCATGGCATCTGGTCCCATCAGTTCATGGCAAATAGGTAGGAAACAAGGGAAACAATGATAACTTTATTTGGGGGGCTCCAAAATCACTGCAGATGGTGACTGCAGCCACAAAATTAAGACATTTGCTCCTTGGAAGAATAGGAAGACAAACCTAGACAGCATATTAAAAAGCAGAGACAATACTTTGCCAACAAAGTTCCATCTAGTCAAAGATAGGAGAAGGCAATGGCACCCCACTCCAGTACTCTTGCCTAGAAAATCCAATGGGCAGAGGAGCCTGCTAGGCTGCAGTCCATGGGGTCGCTAAGAGTCGGACACGACTGAGCGACTTCACTTTTACTTCTCACTTTCATGCATTGGAGAAGAAAATGGCAACCCACTCCACTGTTCTTGCCTGGAGAATCCCAGGGACGGAGGAGCCTGGTGGGCTACCATCTATGGGGTCGCACAGAGTCGGACACGACTGAAGCGACTTAGCAGCAGCAGCAGCAGTCAAAGATATTGTTTTCCCAGTAGTCATGTATGAATGTGAGAGCTGGACCATAAAGAAGGCTGAATGTTAAACAATTCATGCTTTTGAATTGTGGTGAAGACTCGAGAGTTCCTTAACTGCCAGGGGATCAAACCAGTCAATTCTAAAGAAAATCAACCCCGAATATTCACCGGAAGGACTGATGCTAAAGCTGAAAACCCAATACTTTCGCCATCTGATGCGAAAAGCTGACTGAATAGAAAAGACCCTGTTGCTGGGAAAGATTGAAGGCATGAGGAGACGGGGACAACAGAGTATGAGATGGTTGGATTGCATCACCGACTCAATGAACATGAGTTTGAGCAAGCTCCAGAAGATGCTGAAGGGCAGGGAAGCCAGGCATGCTACAGTTCACGAGGTCACAAAGAGTCAAACATAACTGAGCAACTGAACATTTGTCAAAAATTAGCTACCTGTATTGTGAATCTTTCCGGGCTTCATTTTCTGCTCCTTCCCTGTTTCTATTCTTTTTGCAATACCATGCTATTTTTATTACTGTAGCTTTGTAGTAATACTTAATGTTGAGTTGTCTGAGTCTTGCAGCTTTTTCTTTTCAGTATTGTTTTGCCTCTTCTAGGTCTTTTAACTTTTTATATAAACTTCCTGATCAGTTTGTAGATATCTGCAGAAGAGTTCAGTAGATATCAAATCTTAGTTGTTGAAATCATTTGCAAATTTTTTCTCCCTTTCTGTAAGTTGTCTTTTCACTTTGTCAATGGTATCCTTTGCTGTGAAAATATTTTTAAGCTTCATTAGGTCCCATTTAGAGCCTCCTTGGTGGCTCAGACAGAAAAGAGTCTTCTTGCAATGTGAGAGACCTGGGTTTGATCTCTGGGTTGGGAAGATCTCCTAGAGAAGGAAATGGCAACCCATTCCAGTATTCTTGCCTGAAAAATTCCATGGATGAGAGAATGTGGAGGGCTACAGTCCATGAGGTTGCAAAGAGTTAGACATGACTGAGCAATTAACACACACACACACACACTCTCACACAGAGGTTCCACTTGTTTATTTTTGCTCTTATTTCTTTTATTTTAGGAAACATATCTAAAAAAATATTGGTATGATTTATGTCTCAGTATATTCCACCAATGTTCTCTTCTATGAAATTTATGGTTTCAGATCTTACATCCTTTAATCTATTTTATTTTTGTAATGATGCAAAGAGATGGTATAATTTCATTCCTTTACATGTAACTGTCCAGTTTTCTCAGCATCATTCATTGAAGAGACTGTTCTTTTCTCTGTTGTACATTCTTCTCACCTTTGTTGTGGATTAATTGATTGCAGGTGCATGTGTTTATTTCTGGGCTCTCTCTTCTGTTCTGATGATATGTGGGTCTGGTTTTTGTCAGTACCATGCTGTTTTGATTACTACCACTTTGTAGTATAGTCTGAAGTTTGGGAGGTTGATACCTTCAGGTATGTTCTGTTTTATCAATATTTTCTTGACAACCTCTCGTCTTTTGTGGTTCTATTTAAATTTTAGGATTATTTTTCTTGTTCTGTGAAATTTTTCATTGATATTTTGACAGGAAATGCATTAAATGTCCAGATTTCTCTGAGTAGTATGACCATTTAAGCAATAATTATTCCAGTTCAAAAACATAGGATGTCTTTCCTCTTCTTTTTATCATCTTCCGTTTCCTTCATCAATGTTTTATAGTTTTCAGAATATAGATTTTTCATCTCTTTGCCTAAGTTTATTATTAATTACTTTGTTCTTTTTGATGAGATTTAAAAATATTATTTTTCTGAGAGTTAATTACTAATAGGTAGAGCATTAACATATTTTTGTATATTAATCTTATATCCTGAATATTTCTGAGTTCAATTATTATTTCTAACAGTATTTTGGTAAATAACCAAAGGCTCTTTGCTGGTATCCAAAGGGGTTAGTACCCCAAAATTCACAGACCAAGTGAATCAATATTCAAAAAAGCAAACAACCTAGTCAAAAAATGAGCAGAAGACCTATGTGGACATTTTTTACCCCCAAAGAAGACATACATATGGCTAGGGGGCACATGAAAAGATACTCAGAATTGCTAATTATTAGAGAAATGAAAATCAAAACTATGAGATATCATCTTACATCTATCAGAATAGCCATCATCAAGAAGTTCATAAATAACAAATGTTGGTGAAACTGTGGAGAAAATGAAACCCTTCTCCTATAGGAATGTCAGTTGGTGTAGCCAATATGAAAAACGGTACTATGGAGATGCCTCAAAAAATTAAAATTGAACTCTTAATACTATATAATCCAGCAACTCCATTCGTGGGTATATATCTGAAAAAAAAATTTGAAAAGATATAAGCACCCCAATGTTCATAGCAGCATTATTTATAATAGTCAATATATGGAAGCAAGCTAAGCGTCCTTCAACAGATGAATAGACAAAGAAAATGTGGCATATGTTATATATATATATATATATATATATATACACACATATACATGTATGTATAAAATGGAGCATTAGTCAACCATTAAAAAATAATGAAATTCTGTCATTTGCAACAATGTTGGTAGACTTAGAGAATATTATGCTTAGTGAAATATATTGGAGAAAGACAAATACTGTATAACATCACTTATATATGAAATCTAAAAAATAAAACAAATGCAAATTGTAAAACAGAAACAGATAGAGATAGAGAAAACAAACTAGTAGTTACCAGGGAGGAGAAGAAAGGTGGGAGAGATTAACAGACAGAGTACTCTTTGTAATATAGGAAAGCAACAAAGATACAGTAAATTATAACCACTATTTTGTAATACTTTAAAATTTTTTATTTGGCCGTACAAGGTCTTAGTTGTAACATGCAGGATCTACTTCCCTGACCAGGGATAGAACCCAGACCCCTGCATTGGGAGCAAGGAATCTTAGCCACTGGACCACCAAGGAAGTTCACTGTAATAAGTTTTAAGGGAGTATAGTCTGTAAAAAAATGAAGCTGTACTTCCAAAGCTAATAAAACATTGTAAATCAAGAATAATTCAATAAAAAAATTAAGCCTGCATCCAACAGCAACAGAACTCATGCTTCTCAAGCTCATATGGAACACTGAACAATAAGAATCAATGCATATTCTTAGGCATAAAACACATCATGATAAATTCTGACAAATAGAAATAATACAAAGAACATTCTTAGACAATGATGGAATTAAATGAGAAACAAACACTACACAGGAACTGGAAAATCTTCCATTATCTGGGCACTGAATAACCACTTTTAAATATCACATGGAGCCAAAAAGAAGTTTCAGGAAAAATCAAGAAAAGTTTCGTACAAAATGGAAATATAGCTTATTAGAATTTGTGCAGAATGTAACAAAGCAGTGCTTAGAGGAAAATTATATGTTTACTTTTATATATTAAAAAAAAAAGAAACAAGAATCAATAAAGTAGTAAATAGTGGAGAAATTGTAGAGAAAATCAAGTAACTCTAAAATATAATTTTAGAGAAGATCAATAAAGTTGATAAAGCCTCTATGCAAGGTAATCAAAAGTCAGAGACAGTGGGGAAAAAATAAAAGTGACCAATATCATAAATGAGATAGTCATCAAAGGCAATGCCAAAGAATGCTCCAACTACCGCACAATTGCACTCATCTCCCATGCTAGTAAAGTAATGCTCAAAATTCTCCAAGCCAGACTTCAGCAATATGTGAACCGTGAACTCCCTGATGTTCAAGCTGGTTTTAGGAAAGGCAGAGGAACCAGAGATCAAATTGCCAACATCCGCTGGATCATGGAAAAAGCAAGAGAGTTCCAGAAAAACATCTATTTCTGCTTTATTGATTATGCCAAAGCCTTTGACTGTGTGGATCACAGTAAACTGTGGAAAATTCTGAAAGAGATGGGAATACCAGACCACTTGACCTGCCTCTTGAGAAATCTGTATGCAGGTCAGGAAGCAACAGTTAGAACTGGACATGGAACAACAGACTGGTTCCAAATAGGAAAAGGAGTACGTCAAGGCTGTATATTGTCACCCTGCTTATTTAACTTATATGCAGAGTACATCATGAGAAATGCTGGACTGGAAGAAACACAAGCTGGAATCAAGATTGCTGGGAGAAATATCAATAATCTCAGATATGCAGATGACACCACCCTTATGGCAGAAAGTGAGGAGGAGCTAAAAAGCCTCTTGTTGAAAGTGAAAGAGGAGAGTGGAAAAGTTGGCTTGAAGCTCAACATTCAGAAAACGAAGATCATGGCATCTGGCCCCATCACTTCATGGGAAATAGATGGGGAAACAGTAGAAACAGTGTCAGACTTTGTTTTTTTGGGCTCCAAAATCACTGCAGATGGTGACTGCAGCCATGAAATTAAAAGGCGCTTACTCCTTGGAAGAAAAGTTATGACCAACCTAGATAGTATATTCAAAAGCAGAGACATTACTTTGCCGACTAAGGTCCGTCTAGTCAAGGCTATGGTTTTTCCTGTGGTCATGTATGGATGTGAGAGTTGGACTGTGAAGAAGGCTGAGCGCCGAAGAATTGATGCTTTTGAACTGTGGTGTTGGAGAAGACTCTTGAGAGTCCCTTGGACTGCAAGGAGATCCAACCAGTCCATTCTGAAGGAGATCAACCCTGGGATTTCTTTGGAAGGAATGATGCTAAAACTGAAGCTCCAGTACTTTGGGCACCTTATGCGAAGAGTTGACTCATTGGAAAAGACCCTGATGCTGGGAGGGATTGGGGGCAGGAGGAGAAAGGGACGACCGAGGATGAGATGGCTGGATGGCATCACAGACTCAATGGACGTGAGTCTGAGTGAACTCCGGGAGTTGGTGATGGACAGGGAGGCCTGGCATGCTGCGATTCATGGGGTCGCAAAGAGTCGGACACGACTGCGCGACTGAACTGAACTGATTGAAACCATGAAGCTTAAAACATGGTGAATAATAGGAATAAATTCATGCTCACAAATTTGATGCCTTAAATGAAATGGATCAATTCAATGAAAATCACAAACTGTTAAAACTCATACAAGGAGAGAGACATAATATAGACAGGCCTATGTCTATTAAATAAAATAAATCAATAATAAATCAACTTTAAAAAAGCACCAATCTTAAATGGTTTTACTGATATATTCTATTGAATATTTGAACAAAAATCTTGTATCAATTCTTCACATTCTATTCCAGAAAATAGAAGCTAAGGGAATACTTCTTAATGCGCTCAATGAAGCCTCCATTGCTCTAATGCCAAAACTAGACAAAGGCATTACAAGAAAGGAAAACTGCGGGCCAATGTCTCTTATGTCAATCAGTTCAGTCCCTCAGTCATGTCAGATTCTTTGTGACCTCATGAATCACAGCATGCCAGGCCTCCCTGTCCATACCAACTCCTGGAGTTCACTCAAACTCATGTCCATCAAGTCAGTGATACCATCCAGCCATCTCATCCTCTGTCGTCCCCTTCTCCTGCTGCCCCCAATCCCTCCAAGCATCAGAGTCTTTCCCAATGAGTCAACTCTTCGCATGAGGTGGCCAAAGTGTTGGACTTTCCTGGTGGCTCAGAAGTTAAAGCATCTGCCTGGAATTCGGGAGACCTGGGTTCCATCTTGGGTTAGGAAGATCCCCTGGAGACGGAAATGGCAACCCACTCCAATATTCTTGCCTGGAGAATCCCATGGAGGGAGGAGCCTGGTAGGCTACAATCCATGGGGTCGCATAGAGCCGGACATGACTGAGCGACTTCACTTAATAATGTCACTTCACTTCCAATGAACACCCAGGACTGATTTCCTTTAGGATGGACCGGTTGGATCTCTTTGCAGTCCAAGAGTCTCAAGAGTCTTCTCCAACACCACAGCTCAAAAGTATCAATTCTTCAGTGCTCAGCTTTCTTCACAGTCCAACTCTCACATCTATACATTACTACTGGAAAAAACATAGCTTTGACTAGATGGACCTTAGTCGGCAAAGTAATGTCTCTGCTTTTGAATATACTATCTAGGTTACTCATAACTTTCCTTCCAAGGAATAAGCATCTTTTAATTTCATGGCTGCAATCACCACCTGCAGTGATTTTGAAACCCTCAAAAATAAAGTCTGACACTGTTTCCCTGTCTATTTGCCATGAAGTGATGGGACCAGATGCCATGATCTTCATTTTCTGAATGTTGAGCTTTAAGCCAACTTTTTCACTCTCCTCTTTCACTTTCATCAAGAGGCTTTTTAGTACATAGATGCAAAGATCCTCAAGACAGTATCAGAAAATTAATTCAATGTGTAAAAAGGATTATACCAAGTGGGATTTATTCTAGGTATGTGAGCTGAATCAATACTCAAAAGTAAGATGATAAATCTATCACATCAACAAAATAAAAAGGTCAAAGATATCACTACATCAAACAATGAGAAAACAGAATTTTAAATGCATTTTAACAACATCAAAGCTTAATCTGTGAAAGAAATACTGCTAAGTTGGACTTTTAAGAAAAATCTTATGATTAAAAACTGTGACAAAACTAGAAACAAAGGAGAACTTACTCAACTTGATAAACAGCATCTATAAAAACCCTACAGTTAACAGCTTACTTCATGATGAAGAGCAGGACAATCCCCTTTCCCCTAAGATTGAGACCAAAGTCAGGATATCTCTATTCATCACTCCTTTCCAACCTCGTACAGGCAGTCCTGGCTAGGGAAACAAGGCTATAAAGTAAAATAAAATGTGTGTAGATTGAGAAGGAAGAAACAGCTGTTTTTATTCGTGGATGACATGATTGTCTATGTGGAGATTCTTAAAGAACAAGCAAAGAGCTCCTGCAACTAATAAGTGATGGTAGTGAGCCCATGGGATCCAACTGCTTTTTTATATCCAAGCAATAAACAACTGCAATTTGAAATTTGAAAACAGCACTATTTACAATAGCACTACAAAAAAGGTAAATATTTTGATGTAAATCTTATAAAGTACATAGAGGATCTAAAAACAGAACATCACAAAATACTGGTAGAAGAAGTCAAAGAAAAGATAAAGAAAAAGATATTCTATGTTCATGTATGTGTGCAAAGTGTCTTCAGTCATGCCCAACTCTTTGCGATACCCTGCTAGGCTCCCCTGTTCACATGGTTCTCCAGGCAAGAGTACTGGCGTGGGTTGCCATGCTCTTCTCCAGGGGATCTTCCTGACACAGGGATCCATTCCTCATCTCTCAAGTTTCCTGCATTGGCACATGGATTCTTTACCACTACCGCCACCTGGGGAAGCCCTCCATGTTCATAGGTAGACACTGTTGTCAAGATGGCAATGCTTTCAAATTGATCTATAAATTCAATTCAATTCCAGCCAATATCCTACCAAGCTTCTTTTTATTAAAAGGGACTTGGCAGCTTAATTTTTTTATTTTTATGGAAATATAGCTGATTTTTGATATCTATTAGTTTCAGTTGTACAGCATAGTGATTCAGTATTTTTACAGATTATACTCATTAAAAGCTATTACAAAAGAATGGCTCTGCTTTTCTCTGCTGTACTATATATCCTTGTGGCTAATCCACGTTATACAGAGTACCATGTTTCTCTTAATCATATTCTCCTAATGAGCCCCTCCCCACTTCCCTCTCATATGGGTAATGTCTAGTTTGGTTTCCTCTATCTGTGAGTCTCTTTTTGTTTTGCTATATGAATTTCTATGTTTAATTTTTAGAGTTCATATGTAAGTAATAACATACAGTATTTGTCTGACTTATTTCACTAAGCATAATAATCCCTAGGTCCACCTACATTGTTGCAAATGACAGAATTTCATTCTTGCTAATAGTTGAATAATATTCCATTATGTATATACATATATATATATATGTGTGTGTATATATTGGGGTTTCTTTATCCATTCATCTGCTGATAGACCCTTAGGTTACTTCCGTATCTTGCCTATTGTAAATAATGCTATTATGAATATTGAGGTTCATGTATCTTTTTCGATTAGCACTTTTATCTTTGCCAGATGTATGTCCCAAAAGGAACTGCTGGGTCATACGGTAGTTCTAATTTTTTGAGGAACCTTCATACTCTCTTCCATAGCAGCTGCACCAGGGCACATTCCTATGAACAGCATACAGGGATTATGTTTTATCCACATTCTGTCAACATGTGTTATTGTAGACTTTTTGATGACAGCCATTCTGAAGGTGTGAGGTGACACCTCATTATTGTTTTGATTTTCATTTCTCTAATAATTAACAGTGTCAGCATCTTTCTTGTGCCCATTGGCTATTTGTATGTCTTCTTTGGAAGAAATGTCTATTTAGGTCTTCTTCCTATTGTTTGTTTGGGTTGTTTGCTTTTTTGATATTGATTTGGATGAACCATTTATATATTTTGCATATCAACCTTTTAACAGTCATATCATTTACAAATATTTCCTCTCATTCTTTAGGTTATTTTTGTTTTGTTATGGTTTCCTTTGCTACGTGAAAGCTTTTATTTTTTTATTTGATCCTTGACTGAACTACTTTAAAGATGGATTCTATTAACATGTAAAAAGAGTTAATACCTCTCCCTCTCAAACCATTCCAAAAAACTGAAGAAGATGTGGTCTTTAAATGCTAGTTTTTAATCAAATTCATTGATAGCACTCTTCAGGTTACCTTTCTTCTCACTAATTTTCTTTCCCGTAGATCTATCATTTACGGGGACAAGGAAGTTTAATTCTCCAACCATGACAGTGTCAGACTTTATTTTTGGGGGCTCCAAAATTCACTGCAGATGGTGATTGCAGCCATGAAATTAAAAGACGCTTACTCCTTGGAAGAAAAGTTTTGACCAACCTAGATAGCATATTGAAAAACAGAGACAATACTTTGCCAACAAATGTCCATCTAGTCAAAGCTATGGTTTTTCCAGTGGTCATGTATGGATGCGAGAGTTGGACTGTGAAGAAGGCTAAGCACCGAAGAATTGATGCTTTTTATCTATGGTGTTGGAGAAGACTCTGGAGAGTCCCTTGGACTGCAAGGAGATCCAACCAGTCCATTCTGAAGGAGATCAACCCTCGGATTTCTTTGGAAGGAATGATGCTAAAGCTGAAACTCCAGTACTTTGGCCACCTCATGTGAAGAGTTGACTCATTGGAAAAGATTCTGATGCTGGGAGGGATTGAGGGCAGGAGGAGAAGGGGATGACAGAGGATGAGAAGGCTGAATGGCATCACCGACTCGATGAACATGAGTCTGAGTGAACTCCAGGAGTTGATGATGGACAGGGAGGCCTGGCGTGCTGCGATTCATGGGGTCGCAAAGAGTTGGACATGACTGAGCGACTGAACTGAACTGATAATCCAAATGCCTCCTTGAAGTTCTACCAGTTTTTTTGTAATGTATTTTGATGCTCTCATGTTAGATTCAATCAGCCTGAGAATTGTTAAGTCTTTAAGAATTGACTCCTTTATTATTACTCCTCTTTAAGACTGATAATACCATGCTCTGAAGTTCACAGTTTCAACTTTCTTTTGATTAGTGTTAGCATTGCATATCTTTTTCATTTCTTTTACTTTAACCTAGTGACTCTGAATTAAAGTGAATTTCTTATAGACCATGTACTTGAGTTCTTGGTTTTTTGTTTTTTTTTTTTTAATTCACTGACAGTCTTCTCTGCTTATTTGGTGTATTGACATTCAGTTCAGTTCACTTCAGTTCAGTCACTCAGTTATGTCTGATGCTTTGCAATCCCATGACTCGCAGCATGCCAGGCCTCCCTGTCCATCACCAACTCACGGAGTTCACTCAGACTCACATCCATAGAGTCAGTGATGCCATCCAGCCATCTCATCCTCTATCTTCCCCTTCTCCTCCTGCCCCCAATCCCTCCCAGCATCAGGGTCTTTTCCAATGAGTCAACTCTTCGCATGAGGTGGCCAAAGTACTAAAGTTTCAGCTTTAGCATCATTCCCTCCAAAAAAATCCCAGGGCTGATCTTCAGAATGGACTGGTTGGATCTCCTTGCAGTCCAAGGGACTTTCTAGAGTCTTCTCCAACACAATAGTTCAAAAGTATCAATTCTTTGGTGCTCAGCTTTCTTCACAGTCCAACTCTCACATCCATACATGACCACTGGAAAAACCATAGCCTTGACTAGATGGACCTTTGTTGGCAAAGTAGTGTCTCTGCTTTTGAATATGATATCTAGGTTGGTCATAACTTTTCTTCCAAAAAGTAAGCGTCTTTTAATTTCATGGCTGCAATCACCATCTGCAGTGATTTTGGAGCCCAGAAAAATAAAGTCTGACACTGTTTCCACTCTTTCCCCATCTATTTCCCATGAAGTGATGGGACCAGATGCCATGATCTTCGTTTTCTGAATGTTGAGCTTTAAGCCAACTTTTTCACTCTCCTCTTTCACTTTCACCAAGAGGCTTTTTAGCTCCTCTTCACTTTCTGCCATAAGGGTGGTGTCATCTGCATATCTGAGGTTATTGATATTTCTCCCAGCAATCTTGATCCAGCTTGTGCTTCTTCCAGCCCAGCATTTCTCATGATGGACTCTGCATATAAGTTAAATAAGCAGGGTGACAATATACAGCCTTACTCACATTTAAAACGTTTTGGTATAAAACCTTATGTTTGTATCTACCATATATGTATCTGTTTTCCACTTGTTGTGATTATTCTTTGTTGTTTTATTTTCCTATTTTCTTGCCTTTTAGGAAAATTTGTAATTTTTTGTTAAAAGCAGATTTGACGTATTGGTAATAGGAACCAAAATGAAAGACCTTGATTATGAGAGCTTGTGTTGACCAGACTGAAAGTTGGCCTGTGTTGACCAGACTGAAAGTTGGCCTGTGTTTAGAGTTTTCTGTAGCTGTGCCTGTCAGAAGTTTCAAATTCCTCTAGGGTCCGTTTTTCACTTTCTGCTTTTGTATGTTCACTTCCCTAGAAAGTTCTCCTTAAACAATGTGTTTTCCTGAAGCTCTTGTAATCAGTAATCTACTCTTATTATACTAAGACACTTTTAATTTGGTGATAAATTGTGGGGGAGGGGAGTACTCTGTAAACTGCATGCCAAGTCACTTCAAGTCGTGTCCCCAACTCTTTGCTTCCCCATGCACTGTAGCCCGCCAGGCTCCTCTTTCCATGGTATTCTCCATTCAAGGATACTGGAATGAGTTGCCATTTCCTCTTCCAGGGAGTCTTCCCGACCCAGGGATCAAATCTGCGTCTCTTATATCTCCAGCACTGGCAGTTGGGTTCTTTACCACTAGCACCATCTAGGAAGGCCCCTATAATCTTTGATTAAATATTATTCTTTTACTGAGCTGGTTTCACTGGCAGTAATCCTCCCAGGTGTTTCTTAACTTCTCCCCTCCCCTTTAGGGAGACAGCAAGGATAAAAGGGTTGAATAAGGGCTTCCCTGGTGGCTCAGATGGCAAAGGACCCGCCTATAATGTGGGAGACCTGGGTTCAATCCCTGGGTTGGAAAGATTCACTGGAGGAGGGAGTGGCAACCTACTCCAGTATTCTTACTGGAGAATCCCCAAGAACAGAGGAGTCTGGAGGGCTACAGTCCCTGGGGTCACAAAGAGGCAGACACGACTGAGCAACTCAGCACAGCAGGGTTGGATAAACTTTTTTTCTCCCTAGGTGGGATAAGGCTATGGTAAAAACTATTTTTCATGGAGAGTAGTTGTGGGGAGAGCAAATTAGCCACCACGGAGTGTTCAGGCTCTCTCACCCCACGAGGCACTTGCTTGTTCACAAGTTACTTTGTGCTGTAGGGATGTAGGGGTTCTGCCTAGAAAGTGGCGGCATTAGCTGCTGAGTCACAGCTGTGTCCATTGGGTCAGCTACAAAAGGAGCGAATATAGGGAGTTTACCACTGTGGCTGCTGCACCGGCCGAGAGAGAGGCTGTGCTATGGCTGCCATGCCAACCAGGAGAGAATAAATGTGTCTGCAGTTCCTACAGCTTCTCCAGTCTCCTTCCAGTCTCTTAGATCATGCCTTGCCTACCTTGGTTTCAATGAACAGTGCAAACAGGGTGAACAGCAGTACAATTGGCATCAAGAACAGGATTGGCGAGACAGCAGCTCTCTGGAATGGAAGACACTCAGGGTAACTTTCAAAATGGTATTTCTCTCTCTCTCTTCTAGAGCCATAAGAGGATTTTTCTTGGCTCCTCACTTTGAGAACCTTAAGAAATTTTTCCTTAAGGCTAAGTAGGTGAATCGTGGAGGGCTTCCTTTAAAACTGCAGCTCCAGGGAGCTCCTCCTTCTCACACTAGTCTATACTCATCCTCTAGCAGTTCGTCAAGATTACCACTTAAGTGTTCCCACCAGTTACAGGTTCTGCTCCCAGTAGTTGTGGTCTCAGCTGTGAGTCTCTGCGCTCTCCTGTCTCCCCAGATTTTGGTGTGGTGGTTTGCTTTGTGACCTCAATTCTCTGATGGCTCCAAGAAAAGTTACCTTTCAATTTGTTATATATATATTTTTTCCTTTGTTGTGAGTTTGGGAGTAGCAACTTGCAAATTCCTTACACAGCAAAGCTGACACAGACGTCCCCATGCAGTTCTTAATCTTTCATTTCCTACCACCATGAACTGTCTTCCCTGTGGCCACCATGGGGTCTCAGTACTTACTGATTCAAACAAGCCAGGACTTCTGATTACTATAGCAGAGGAAATGGGGATGCTTAGCCAGATCACTGCACGGGAGCTCAGTTTCTCCTCGTGAACATGTCACAGGGACAAGGAACTGGTTTCATTTTTAATGCATCAAGTTTAGCTGACCTTTGTCAAAAATAGTCATATTGATCAACGTTTGATTCTACACTGGTCAAGTCCTATGTGAGGATGATCAGAGAGGAAAGGGGCAACATCACCTCAACTCTTCTTGGCATTAAAATATGAGTTTCTTTATAGTTTCTAGAAAATATTGGATCATAATAGGGGAGATTCATCTCCTAGTTTGAGAAAAACAAGTTTATTCTATTGTTACAAATATATGAAAGAAAAACTATATGAGTTCCTTTCTTGGAAATATTGCCATTTAAGTAAATTCCACTACATTCTTCAGTTGCTGGCTCTGCAAACATTACCAAGAAAATAATATTTAGGCTTTTGTTGTCTAAGCAGAAAGTTTGAAAATTTTCCTTGTTAAAAGTAAATATTCTACAAAATGTATGTTCATGATCTCAGTGTAATTCAACTTCAGGTGATGTATTTATTCAAAAAATTATAGCATTGAAACATGTATAATATCATATAAGAAATGAATCGCCAGTCTAGGTTCGATGCAGGATACAGGATGCTTGGGGCTGGTGCACTGGGATAACCCAGAGAGATGGTACTGGGAGGGAGTTGGGGGGGAGGGTTCCAGATTGGGAACACGTGTACACCCGTGGCGGATTCATGTTGATGTATGGCAAAACCAACACAGTATTATAAAGTAAAATCAAGTAAAATATTAAAAAAATATTAAACACGGTTTTGACATCCAAGTAGTTAATTCTTACTTTAGGAAATAATAACATTATTATAATTAGAGTTAACAATTAGAAAAATGTCCAAATTCAGGCAGAAAGTGATAATAAAGGGAAGAACCAGGACTAGGGGGAGGTTGAGAGAGAGGTGTTTTGGGAAATTGTGGATGATAGGAAAAACTTGGAGAAATCCAAACATGGAAGCTCTGTCTGAAATATACAGTTATGTTGAGAAGGTAAGCTGAACACAGGTGACACTTGGAGGCTGGCAAATGTCCCCAGCAGAGGTTAATGCCAGGCTATGGCTTAGGCCCAGGGAATGAGAAGAAACCAAAGGAGGTCCCTCAGGCTTAGCCAGACCAGTGGGACTGTTGACATAAGTACAAGGGGCCAGAGGAGAAGAGACTCCACAAGTAAACCCCTGTTTGCTTTTGACAGATCATTTTCTCTCCTTTTCCTGAATGTGACCAGACAGCTTCAAGAGGCTGCTTAACTTCCTCAACTGCCCAACTTACTGTGAAAACTCAAGAATTTGGTGTCAAGCCTTACAAGATTAAAAAAAAAAGGAAAATATAAAACTAATTTAAGGGTCATGATGAGGTCTGATGAGTTTCAACATGAGTTATTGTGAATCACAGAGAGGCAAAGTAATTACAGACTCCAGATGATGCCTGTTCAACCAAAGACAGCAGTGACTATTGCTGAAGTGTTTCTAGATCATCCCAGAACAGTACATTCTGGGATAAACATCTAAACCCATTTTTCTGCTTGCAGCCTCAGTTTGCATTATGAAACATGTGATACATTTTAACAATCCATCCTTGTGGTCCACCCACCTCTGCCCAAACCACGCAGACTCATCTCTGTACAATGCACCCTGACCACGTCATCCTCACCTGAAAGTCTCCCATGACTACCCCTCCCCTTGTAAGAAGGGCTGGAATTCTTTATGTACCCACCATGCCCTCATGTGGTGTGGCCCTAACCATCTCCCTACTTACTCTTCATTAGAAAAGCAGCACCCAACAGAACTCTCTATGAAGATGGTCATTTCAATACCTATATCTTTGGTATCCAATACAGAAGTCACCTGTTACATTTGACCAATTAAATTAATATCAAGCACATGTGAAAGTCAGTTCCTCAGTTACACTAGACATGTTTAAGGTGCTTGACAACTATGTGTAGCTAATGGCTGCTGAGATGGACAGTCAGATACAGAACTTTTCCATCAAGGCAGAGGTCCTTTAGGACAGTACTGATCAGCACAGACTAGTCTCACTATCAGTCATTCCAGTTCAGTCACTCAGTGGTGTCTGACTTTGTGATCCCATGGGCTGCAGCACGCTAGGCTTCCCTGTCCATCACCAGCTCCCAGAGCTTGCTCAAACTCCTGTCCATTGAGTCGGTGATGCCATCCAACAATGTCATCTTATATCATCCCCTTCTCCTCCTGCCTTCAATCTTTCCCAGCATCAGGGTCTTTTGCAAAGTTTCAGATCTTCACATCAGGTGGCCAAACTATTGAAGTTTCAGCTTCAGCATCAGTCCATCCAATGAATATTCAGGATTGACTGGCTTGGTCTCTTTAACGTCCAAGGCACTCTCAAAAGTCTTCTCCAATACCACAGTTCAAAAGCATCAATTTTTTGGTGCTCAGGTTTTTTAGTGGTCTAACTCACATCCATCCATGCTGTGGGTACTGAAAAAGCCATAGCAAAGTAATATCTCTGCTTTTTAATATGCTGTCTATGTTTGCCACAGATTTTCTTCCAAGGAGCAAGCATCTGAGTCCAAGAAAATAAAATTTGTCACTGTTTCCATTGTTTCCTCATCTAATTGCCATGAAGTGATGGGGCCAGATACCATGATCTTTGTTTTTTTGAATGTTGAGTTTTAAGCCAGCTTTTTCACTCTTTTTCACCTTCACCAAGAGACTCTTTAGTTCCTCTTCACTTTCTGCCACAAGGGTGGTGTCATCTGCATATCTGAGATTATTGATATTTCTCTTAGCAATCTTGATTCCAGCTTGTGCTTCATCTAGCCTGGCATTTTGCATGATGTACTCTGCATATAAGTTAAATAAGCAGGGTGACAATATACAGCAAACTGTGGAAAAAGAGATGGGAATACCAACCACCTTACCAGTCTCACTTTAGGATTTCTAAATATTTTCTCAGTTGAAAGTCTTTCCAGATGTCCCTTCTGTCCCCATCTCTCTCCTATCTGTCTCTTGTAATTTCTTACTTTTTTCCTTGTTTCATTTGGAAGAAGTCTTAAAACACAACCTAGGTGATATTCTTATGTATTACCTCATTCATAGAGCTGCTGATCATTGTATGAGTGATTTAATGATTTTTTCTCACTAGGGTGTAATCTTTATTATGAAAAACATTATATTTGTGTTCCCATTTCTGACAGCAAAAATGACCTTAATGGGTGCTCATTAAAATTTATTTAGAAAATAAAAATTAATAAAAGAGTAAAGGAAAGATATGGGACTGAAATTTTATCCATTAAGAAAATGCTTAAGTATGTGAGTGAAGGAAACTAGTTTTGGTAGAAAGGGTGTTTGTGTGTGTGTGTGTGTGTGTGTGTGTGCTCAGTCATGTGCAACTCTTTGCAACCCATGGACTATTGCCCACCAGGCTTCTCTGCCTATGGATTTCCCAGGCAAGAATACTGGAGTGGGTAGCCTTCTCCTATTCCAGGGGATCTTCCCAACCCAGGGATCAAGCCCATGTCTTCTGTGTCTTTTACATTGTCAGGCAGATTCTTTTCCACTGAGCCACCAGGAAAGCCCTTACTTTAACATTAGACAAATTGCCTTTGAGGTGGTGGTGGGCTAGGGCCATTTGTCCACTGGAAATATGGACCTGAGTCTGGGAGTGGAAATGGGAATGGAAATGTAAGAACTCAGAGTCGAAGCCTTGGCAGCCGCGAGATCTTTAAAATAATGTAGGCAGAGATACAGGATAAAATTGTGCCACCCGTGCATGAGAAGAGAGACGAGAGGGCTTCCTTTGTGGGCCAGTGGTTAAGAGTCTGCCTTCCAGTGCAAGGGACACATGTTCAGTCCCTACTGAGCCCTCACTCTAGAGCCTGCAAGCTACAACTACTGAAGCCTGTGACCTAGAGATCATGCTTTGCAACAAAAAAGACACTGCATTAAGAAGCCTGCACACCACAACCAGAGGGGAGCCCCCACTTGCTACAACTAGAGAAAAGCCTGAGAATGGCAATGAAGACCCGATGCAAGCAAAAATAGCCATCAATTATTTTTTTAATAAAGAGAGAAGAGAAATTATTGGTAAAACCTGTGAGACTGAAAGAGCTCCAAAACTGTCTAATGTCATGAAAGCTCAGGAAGATGGGCAATGGAAGCCAGGGATGACATGCAATAAGACCCTCCATCTGGAAAGCTCTTCATTCAATACCTTGCTACTGAAAGTCAGTTACTTAGGGTTAGTCAACATGTAGGCAGAAAAGGTGGCACAGTTGCCTGTAAGTTAGGGCTGCATTTGAGCAAAAGATCCTGGAACACAGGCTAGTTGACTGTCATTCTACTCATGAAGGGAGGAGCAGGTGGGTCTCCTGGACTTAGGGATCCAGAGACTGAGAGGCTGAAGAATGAGCAGGCATAGACTCTGACAGTGTGATCCACATGTATTCCAGGTCAGGACCCTCAGGAAACAAACTCTGGATTCTGATATTTATGTGCAACAAGAGCTTGTTACGAAGTGTTCTTGGCATTAAAGGGAGAGAAAAAAGGAAAGAGGCCTGGTGGTGGTTTAGTTGCCAATCATGTCTGACTTTTGCAACCCCATGGACTGTAGCCTGCCAAGCTCCTCTGTCCATGAGATTCTTCAGGCAAGTATACTGGAGTGGGTTGCCATTTCCTTCTTTAGGGGATCTTCCCAACCCAGGAATCGAACCTGGGTCTCCTGCCTTGCAGGCAGATGATTTACTGACTGAGCTATGAGGGAAGCCCAAGAGGTCTGGACAGAGTGCAAAGTTGAACAGTGATGAAAGGAATCATAGCAGAGATTTCACCCGATCTCCACAAGGAGCTCCAAAACTTACAAGGCCCTGCAGGAGTGTCACTAGTGGAAGCCAGAAGACCAGTCTTTTGAATGTCTACGTTGGACAGTTATCAGACATGGGATCTCCTGAGGAGATGTGTGATCTTGGGTGAGGCAGATTCCTTATGTTGAAGGCAATTCCAATAAAGAAATGCAGATGTGAGCCACCAGAAGCCAGTCCCCCCAGCATATGGGAAAAGTATGCCTCAGCACAAAAAGGAGACCCAGGGGGACACTGTGGCACTCACTCCTGTCCACTCCTGCTGCTTGAATTTACTTGTTTCGAAGTGTGCTTATGCCATTTGGGATAACCAGCATCCTGGTTAATCTGCATTTGTGAGGCATCTTACAAAAGCAAGGTTAGTGAAAAGCTGGAACAGCGGATCCAAAGACAGTAACTGACCCTCATCATCTCCTTCTGCTACTCAGTTCACGTCATTCTTCGTGAGCACCTGTGCTTGTGTAGTAGCTAACCTGGCCAGATGACCCAGACCACTAACCCTTAAAGTCCTGGTCTCTTGATCACCACATCTTTCTCAGGCTTTGGCTAATGACCTTGCGAGTTTTCCATTAAATGGACGTGAGAGTACCAAGAGACATTCCAGACATTCCACATCATCTGAGAGTCACACGTGTCATGGAGTCCCCTGACCACCATCGTGTAGCGTCCTGCTTATGACCAGAGTCAGTGATGCCTGCAGCATAGACTCCTTTTCTTTGCTGGTTTCTTGGCACAGAGGTGGAAGTGACTGAGACGCATCCATAGCTTAAAGATAAATGGGAATATTTCTGTGTCCTTGAGGGAAAATATTCTGTCTCTGTGAATCTCTGGACTGGCAGAGCCCAGGTGTATGGGGTCGAGAAGCACAAACTCTCCATGAAGCCACTTGAAGAGATGGTAAGCGGTGGGGGGTGGGGGGTGGGCACTTCAACCTCTTGCTGTTTGAACTCATACTCTGATTGCAGGAGATACCATACAACATTATTTTCATTGATTTTAGAGTGCATATTGCATTTTGGAATATTGCACTTCATTTTTTACGGTATAAATTCCATATGGAAACTTATTCTTTCGGGGCAGTAGTTTTGAGGTGGTGCAGTGTGTAATAGGACCTGTAGTTCCAAGAGCCTGTGCCCATTCCTTTTGTTTTAAAGTAGATCTCTTAGTCTTATTGGCTGTATGTGGGATTCTCTGTCAGTGGTTTAGAAACTCTATAAACTCTAAGTTGGTATACTTGGTGAACTTTGGTGAGCAAGAAAGGCAAATGCATAACCAGAGTATGTGCTGATTCCCTCCAGAGGAGTTGCTGCCCATTCCAGGATGCAAAGAGTTCAGTGTAATCAATTTGCATCTCAGTGGTGGCTGGTCGGTGTTCTCTAAAGCTGGTGCTATATTGGGGCTCAGCGCTTACCTCTGCTTCTGGTAGATTGGCTATTTGGCATCAGGAGGCCAGATCAGAGCCGTTGAGTTGGAAAAAATATACATTTGGATCCATGTATACATACTATCTATCTCAATCTCATGATTACTCCATTCATGAGCCTATTGTACCAGCCTTGGGATCATCAGTGACATGATCATCAATGACACAGGATGGCAGGCATCAACTGTCTCAATCATTCTGCCTACTTAGCTGTTTAGGACTCTTACCTGATGGATTCTCTCTGTTAGGCATGAATACAAGACAAAACATCTTTATACTTTGTGCTGCCTCCACAGGTCAATTTACAGGTCTCTTATCCAGATCTCATTGTCTACAATAATTCTCCTTCCAGACCCCTAGCCAAAACACTAAGTCATTCATCTGCCCATGATACTCTATATATTCTTGTGGTGGTGGTTGTTGTTTAGTTGCTAAGTAGTGTCCAACTCTAGGCGACCCCATGGGCTGCAATGCACCAGATTTCGCTGTCCTTCACTATCTCATGGAGTTTGCTTAAATTCGTGTCTATTGAGCCAATGATGCCATCCAGCCATCTCAACTCCTGTCACCCCTTTCTCCTCCTGCCCTCAATCTTTCCCAGAATCCGGGCCTTTTCCAATGAGTTGACTCTTCTCATCAGGTGGTCAAATTATTGATGCTTCAGCTTTAGCATCTGAGTTCATTCTGTTGTTTTCTTAAAAATTTAATTTTATTTATTTAACTGGAGGCTAATTACAATATCCAAGCACTGTATTTCAGGTTCTTTTGTTGACTTTAAGGGTTACTCCATTTCTTCTAAGGGATTCTTGACCACAGCAGTAGTAGATATAATGGTCATATGAATTAAATCTGCTCATTTATGTCCATTTTAGTTCACTGATTAAGATGTTAATGTTCACTCTTGACATCTCCTGCTTGATCGTGTCCAAATTTGCCTTGATTCATGGACCTAACATCCCAAGTTCCTGTGCCGTATTGTTTACAGCACCAGATGTTACTTTCACCACCAGATGCATCCACAACTTAACATCGTTTCCACTTTGTCGCAGCCTCTTTGTTCTTTCTGGAGCTATTTTTTGCTCTTCCATGGTAGCATATTGGACATGTTCTGACCTGGAGGGCTCACCGTCTGGTGTCATATCTTTCTGACTTTTCATACTGCTCATGGGAGTCTCAAGGCAAGAATGCTGGAGTAGCTTGCCGTTCCCTCCCCCAGTGGGCCGCACTGTGTCAGAACTCTCCACTATGACCCAACCATCTTGGACAGCCCTGCACAACATGGCTCATGGTTTCTTTGAGTTACACAAGCCCCTTCATCATAAGACTGTGATTCATGGAGGAACTATATATTCTTACCTTGAGCCAATCTTTTTCCATATAGAGTAGATGACTAATGTTCTGCCCAAATCTCTGACTGTTAAAAGGTTTTCCTTCAATGCTATCTTTCAGGCTCATGCTTAAGACCTACAGGCATGCAGAGATGGCTTACATTTGAGCCATGTTCAGCCTTTTGGCCCTTAGTCAGCTGGACATAAAAGCCTTCTCATGTAGCTATGGTCACGAGCTGGTAGATGGGGTATAGAGCCACCTGCTCATATTTGTGCCCTCCAGACCAGCTTATATCTCATAACAGAGCATTTACACCTTACTTGTATTGCTTCCGGACCTTCTGACCTAATGAGACAATGGGACTTCTATAATCCAGTTCACGATAGGGAGTTTGGGCTGCATGCTTGCTTGTATCCCATGATTAATATGTTCCATCACTACCAGGGCCCTGGGCCACATCAAGTGTTTTTGTTGCTGTTGTTGCTTATTTTCAAATACTGTATAACTTGATGCTTCAGATAGTATGGCCTTGGTCAAGCCCCAAAGATTCATATTGTGATTCTCCTGTTGGAGTGTGAGATATGGCATCCTTTGCCTGAAGATACCCTATCTTTCATTAGATACTCTAATAAAAGTAGAGTATACATCTGCAGGGTTGCATGGAACAAGTTGATGGAATACTGAATTGTAACATGGACATAATTTAACAGACTTCCCCTATTCTCAGTTCAGTTCAGTTCAGTTCAGTTGCTCAGTCGTGTCCAACTCTTTGCGACTCCATGAATCACAGCACACCAGGCCTCTCTGTCCATCACCAACTCACGGAGTTAGACTCGTGTCCATCGAGTCAATGATGCCATCCAGCCATCTCATCCTCTGTCATCCCCTTCTTCTCCTGCCCCCAATCCCTCCCAGCATCACAGTCTTTTCCAATGAGTCAACTCTTCACATGAGGTGGCCAAAGTATTGGAGTTTCAGCTTTAGCATCATTCCTTCCAAAGAAATCCCAGGGCTGATCTCCTTCAGAATGGATGGGTTGGATCTCCTAGCAGTCCAAGGGACTCTCAAGAGTCTTCTCCAACACCACAGTTCAAAAGCATCAATTCTTTGGTGCTCAGCTTTCTTCACAGTCCAACTCTCACATCCATACATGACTACTGGAAAAACCATAGCCTTGACTAGATGGACCTTAGTCGGCAAAGTAATGTCTCTGCTTTTGAATATGCTATCTAGATTGGTCATAAATTTTCTTCCAAGGAGTAAGCATCTTTTAATTTCATGGCTGCAATCTCCATTTGCAGTGATTTTGGAGCCCAAAAAAATAAAGTCTGCCACTGTTTCCACTGTTTCTCCATCTATTTCTCATGAAGTGATGGGACCAGATGCCATGATCTTCGTTTTCTGAATGTTGAGCTTTAAGCCAACTTTTTCATCTCCTCTTTCACATTCTTCAAGAGGCTCTTTAGTCCCTCTTCACTTTCTGCCATAAGGGTGGTGTCATCTCCATAAAAACATTTTGTGTCATCCAGTGTTTGAGAGTACTGGGAGCAGTATTCCCAAGTGTGGAGCCAAGCTGTCTCCAAGACCTAAAAGGACTCATCAGTTGTGAGAGATGAAAGATGCAATAAATTTCCCTTTATGTGGACTGGGATGGTTCTTGCCTTATCTCCACTGCTAGACCTAAAACTTCGCCAATGAATCAATGAATCTTTGTAGAGTTTAATTTATTCTCTTAGGAGAGTTTAATGTTTTACAATGGGTTTTTATGTATTTGTGGTTCCTTGCTCATTCAGTTTGATTAACATGATGCTACCAATGTAGTGGAGAGATGTGATGTTCTATGGCTTGGCTGCACAGACTGGGTCTTTGAATTCTATTATGAGAGAGATTAATGGGGTCAACATAACCCTGTCACGTGGTGTAAGTGGATACTGTTGTCCAAGGTGGTTTTTTTTTTATTTTTTCATTTTTTTATTGGTTGATTTACAATCTTGTGTTAGTTTCAGATATACAGCAAAGGAATATATGTATATATCTGAATATCTGAATGATATGTATATATTACAAAATGATATATCTGTACAATATTATATCTGATATGTTTACCAGAATATGTATAAGTATACATATATATATATAACTATATTATTATTCAGATTCTTTACCATTATAGGTTATTACAAGATATTAAGCATAGTTCTCTGTGCTATATAGCAGGGCCTTATTGTTTATCTATTGTATACACAGTAGTGTATATATGTTAATACTAAAGTCCTAATTTATCATTCCACATTTTTACTTTTGGTAACTGTAAGTTTGTTTTCTATGTCTGTGTGTCTATTTGTATTTTGCATATAAGTTAATTTGCATCATTCTTCTCATATTCCACATATAAGGATATCATATGACATTTGTTTTTCCCTGTCCAACTCACTTCACTAAATATGATAATCTTAGGTCCATCCATGTTTTTGCAAATGGCATTATTACACTTTTTATAGCTGACTAATATTCCCTTTTCTTCTAAGGGATTCCTGCCCACAGTAATAGATATAATGGTCATCTGAGTTAAATTCACCCATTCCAGTCCATTTTAGTTCACTGATTCCTAGAATGTCAACGTTCACTCTTGCCATCTCCTGTTTGACCACTTCCAATTTGATTCATGGACCTAACATTCCAGGTTCCTATGCAATACTGCTCTTTACACCATAGGACTTTGCTTCTATCACCAGTCACATCCACAATTGGGTATATATTTCTGCTTTATTGACTATGCCAAAGCTTTGACTGTGTGGATCACAATAAATTGTGGAAAATTCTGAAGAGATGGGAATACCAGACCACCTGACCTGCCTCTTGAGAAACCTATATGCAGGTCAGGAAGCAACAGTTAGAAGTGGACATGGAACAACAGATTGGTTCCAAACAGGAAAAAGAGTACGTCAAGGCTGTATATTGTCACCTTGCTTATTTAACATCTATGCAGACTACATCATGAGAAATGCTGGGCTAGAAGATGCACAGGCTGGAATCAAGATTGCCAGGAGAAATATCAATAACCTCAGATATGCAGATGACACTGCCTTTATGGCAGAAACTGAAGAGGAAATAAAAAGCCTCTTGAAAGTGAAAGAGGAGACTGAAAAAGTTGGCTTAAAGCTCAACATTCAGAAAATGAAGATCATGGCATCTGGTCCCATCACTTCATGGGAAATAGATGGGGAAAACAGTGGAAACAGTGGCAGATACCATTTTGAGGGCTCCAAAATCACTGCAGATGGTGATTGCAGCCATGAAATTAAAAGATGCTTACTCCTTGGAAGAAAAGTTATGACCAACCTAGATAGCATATTCAAAAGCAGAGACATTATTTTGCCAACAAAGGTCCGTCTAGTCAAGGCTATGATTTTTCCAGTGGTCATGTGTGGATGTGATATTTGGACTGTGAAGAAGGCTGAGCACTGAAGAATTGAGCTTTTGAACTGTGATGTTGGAGAAGACACTTGAGAGTCCCTTGGACTGCAAGGAGATCCAATGTGTCTATTCTAAAGGAGATCAGTCCTGGGTGTTCATTGGAAGCATTGATGCTAAAGCTGAAACTCCAGTACTTTGGCCACCTCATGTGAAGAGTTGACTCACTGGAAAAGACCCTGATGCTGGGAGGGATTGGGGGCAGGAGGAAAAGGGGATGATAGAGGATGAGATGGCTGGATGGCATCGTCGACTCGATGGACATGAGTTTGAGTAAATCCAGAAATTGGCGATAGACAGGGAGGCCTGGCGTGCTGTGAATTCATGGGGTCGCAAAGAGTCGGACATGACTAAGTGCCTAAACTGAACTGAATATTCCCTTTTAGGAATCCATGAACTAAAATGGACCAGGATGGGCAAATTTAATTCAGATGACCATTATATCTACTACTGTGGGCAAGAATCCATTAGGGTTTTTTTTAATAAATTTATTTATTTTAATTGGAGGTTAATTACTTTACAATATTGTATTGGTTTTGCCATACATCAACATGAATCCACCACAGGTATACACGTGTTCCCCATCCTGAACCCTCCTCCCTCCTCCCTCCCCGTACCATCCCTCTGGGTCGTCCCAGTGTACCAGCCCCAAGCATCCAGTATCATACATTGAACCTGGGTTGGCGACTCATTTCATATATAATATTATACATGTTTCAATGCCATTCTCTCAAATCATCCCACCCTCTCCCTCTCCCTCTCCCACAGAGTCCAAAAGACTGTTCTATATATCTGTGTCTCTTTTGCTGTCTTGCATACAGAGTTATCCATATATATGCGTTAGTACACTGTATTGGTGTTTTTCTTTCTGGCTTACTTCACTCTGTATAATAGGTTCCAGTTGAATCCCTTAGAAGAAAGGGAGTAGCTCTCATAGTCAAAAAAAGAGTCTGAAATGCAGTTCTTGGGTGCAATCTCAAAAACGACAACATGACCTCAGTTTTTTTCCAAGGCAAACCATTCGTATTACAGTAATCCAAGTTTACAACCTAACCACTAACAACAAAAAGTGGAGGTTGAATGGTTCTATGAAGAACTACAAGATTTTCTAGAACTAATACCAATAAAGATGTCCTTTTCATCACAGGCAACTGGAATGCAAAAGTAGGAAGTCAAGAGACACCTGGAGTAATACACACATTTCCTTGGAAATTAAATAGGGCAAAGGTTAGCAGAGTTTTACCAAGAGAATGCATTGGTCATTGCGAACACTCTCTTCTAACAACACAAGAGATGACTGTACATAGGGGCATCACTAGGTGGTCAATACTGAAATCAGATTGATTACATTCTTTGCATCCAAAGATGGAGAAGCTTCATACAGTCAACAGAAACAAGACTGGGAGCTGACTGTGGCTCAGATCATGAACTCATTGCAAAATTCAGACTTAAATTGAAGAAAGTAGGGAAAACCATGAGACCATGCAGGCATGACCTAAATCAAATCCCTTATGATTATACAGTTGAAGTGAGAAATAGACTCAAGAAATTCGATCTGATAGACAGAGTGCCTGAAGAACTATGAACGGAGGTTCGTGACATTGCACAGGAGGCTGTGATCAAACCCATTCCCAAGAAAAAGTAATGCAAAAAGGCAAAACAGCTGCCTAAGGAGACCTTACAAATAGCTGAGAAAAGAAGAGCAAATGGCAAAGGACAAAAGGAAAAATATACTCATCTGAATGCAGAGTTCCAGAGAATAGCAAGAAGACATAAGAAAGCCTTCCTAAGTAATCAAAGCAAAGAAATAGAGGGAAACAACAGAATGGGAAAGACTGGAGATTTCTTCAAGAAAATTAGAGATACCAAGGAAATGTTTCATGCAAAGACTGGCAAAATACAGGACAAAAACAGTATAGACTTAACAGAAGCAGAACATATTAAGAAGAAGTGGCAAGAATATACAGAACTATACAAAAATAGATCTTAATGACCCAAATAACCAGGAGGGTGTGATCACTCATCTAGAGCCAGGCATCTTGGAGTTGAAGTCAAGAGGGCATTAGGAAGCATCACTACAAACAAGGCTCATGTAGATGATGGGATTCCAGCTGAGCTACTTCAAATCCTAAAAGATGATGCTGTTAAAGTGCTGCACTCAATATACCAGCAAATTTAGAAATTCAGCAGTGGCCACAGGACTGGAAAAGGTCAGTCTTCATTCCAATCACAAAGAAGGGCAATGCCAATGAATGTTCCAACTACTGCACAATTGCACTCATTTCACATGCTAGCAAAGTAATGTTCAAAATTCTCCAAGCTAGACTTCAACAATAGGTCAACCAAGAACTTCAATTTACATTTGCTGAAACTGGATTTAGCAAAGGCAGCAAACCAGAGATTAAATTGCAAACATCTGTTGGATCATAGAAAAAGCAAGAGAGTTACAGAAAAATGTATACTTCTGCTTCATTGACTACACAAAAACCTTTTGCTGTCTGGATCACAGCAAGGTGTGGAACACTCTGAAAGAGATGAGAATACCAGGTCACCTTATCTGCCTCTTGAGAAACCTGTATGCAGGTCAAGAAGCAGCAGTTAGAACTGGACATGAAACAAGGGATTGGTTCAAAATTGCGAAAGAATTGCATCATGGCTGTATATCGTCACCCTGCTTATTTAACTTATACGAGCTGGAATCAAGGTTTCCAGGAGAAATATCAATAATCTCAGATATGCAAATGACACCACCATTATGGCAGAAAGCAAAGAGGAATTAAAGAGCCTCTTGATGAAAGTGAAAAAGGAGAGTGATACAGCTGGTTAAAACTCGACATTCAAAAAATGAAGATCATGGATCTGGTCCCCTAGCTACATTACAAATAGATGGGGAAACAGTGTAAATAGTGATAGACTTTATTTTGTTGGGCTCCAAAATCACTGCAGATGGTGGCTGCAGCCATGAAATTAGAAGACGCTTGCTCCTTGGAAGAAAAGCTATGAGAAAACTAGACAGTGTATTCAAAACCAGAGACATTACTTAGCTGAACATGGTCCCTACAATCAAACTATGGTTTTTCCAGTAGTCACGTATGGTTGTGAGAGTTGGGCCATAAAGAAGGCTGAGCACTGAAGAATTGATGCTTTTGAACTACGGTGTTGGAGAAGACTCTTGAGAATCCCATGGACTGAAGAAGACCAAACCAAAAACTCAATCTTAAAGGAAATTAGCCCTGAATATTCATTGCAAGGACTGATGCTGAAGATGAAGCACCAATACTTTGTCCATGTGATGCAAAGAGCTGACTCATTAGAACATACCCTGATACTGGGAAAGATTGAAGGCAGGAGAAGGGGATGACAAAGGATGAGATGGTTGGATGGTATCACAGACTCAATGGACATAAATTTGAGCAAGCCCCAAGAGCTGGTAAAGGACGGGGAAGCTTGGTGTGCTGCAGTCCATGGAGTCACAGAGTCGGACATGACTGAGCAACTGAACAGGAACAAATATTATGTTAATATTGAATTTGTTGTTGCTGTTCATTCACTGAGTTGGATCCATCTCTTTGCAACCCTGTTGATTACAGCACACCAGGCCTCCCTGTCCTTCAGTATTCCTAGAGTTTGCCCAAGTACATGTCCATTGAATCAGTGATGTTATCCAACCAATTCATCCTCTGTGGCCAATATCCATAATGTGTGTGTGTATATATATATATATATATATCCATTATATATATATCCATTATATATATATACACATATATATATACTGTTCCATTTATATATAATGCTCCATTACATATAGACTATTTCATTATCTATCTATATGAATATATATACATAAGCACACACATATATTGGGCATGCATGCTCAGATGTGTGCAACTCTTTGTGATTGCACAGACTGTGGCCCACCAGGCTCCTCTGTCCATGGGATTTCCATAGGCAAGTATACTGGATGCCTTGCCATTTCTTTCTCAAGGAGATCTTCCTGACTCAAAGATCTAACCCACATCTCTGGCATCTCCTGCATTGGCAGGCGATTCTTTACCACAAGTACCACCTGGGCGGAGAAGGCAATGGCAGCCACTCCAGTACTCTTGCCTAGACAATCCCATGGATGGAGGAGCCTGGTAGGCTGCAGTCCATGGGGTCACTGAGAGTCGGACATGACTAAGCGACTTCACTTTCACTTTTTACTTTCCCCGCAGTGAAGAAGGAAATGGCAACTCACTCCACTGTTCTTGCCTGGAGAATCCCAGGGATGACAGGGCCTGGTGGGCTGTTGTCTATGGGGTCACACAGAGTCAGACACGACTGAAGTGACTTAGCAGCAGCAGCAGTACCACCTAGGAAGCCCTACACACACACACACACACACACACACACACACACACACATACACACACACACATATATATACCACTTCTTCTTTATCTATTCATCTCAGTGGACATTGAGGTTGCTTCTAAATGAACATTGGGAAGCATGTATTTTTTCAAATTATACACCCAGGAGTGGGATTGAAGGATCATATGGCAGTTCTATTTTTACTTTTTTAAGGACCCTCCATACTGTTCTGCTTAGTGACTGCACCAATTCACATACCCACTGACAGAGTAGAAGGGTCCCCTTCTCTCCGCACCCTCTCTAGCATTTATTATTTGTAGACTTTTTGGTGATGGCCATTCTGACCAGTGTGAGGTGGTGCCTCTCTGTAGTTTTGATTTGCATTTCTGTGATAGTTAGTGATCTTGGCCCTCTTGTCAGGTGCCTCTTGGCCACCTGTATGTCTTCTTTGGAGGTAAATTGCATCTGGAACTCTTTCCCAGAAGAGTAATGAAAAAAATATTCGTTAGATCAATGTCTACATACAATGAACTCGAAGTCATGTTAACTTGTTCTAGGAAACTTACTATAGCTGAAAAAAAAATAGTTAAAATTAGGGCTACTATTCAGTTTATTTGAGGCAAGACCATTGTTTCTAGGATTCTGTGAATTAAGTGAGCACACAAGGGAACCAATCAATCCCATGTGCTTTTTTTTTTTTTTTTCTATTATGGTATGCCATAGGATAACGAGTACAGTTTCCTGTGCTGTATATTACACCTTGGCTAGCAACCCTATATGAAATAGTTCATCTTTAATTTTTTGTTGGCAGTGATATTCTCTTTCATTCCTCTTCAGTGTGCAGTACTGTTTTTAATTCACTCTCTTGGTCTAGTGGGAGATTATTGAAGAAGTTTCTACTTGATTTCTCTACTACAGTAGCTCTTATCTCACAGACCAAGGAGCTAATTGGGGATTCTGCCAACTTCCAATTATGTCTATTTTAATTATATTCAGAAACCCAGGAAATGACTAAGGGGAACAATAAGCCAGATCCAGTGGATGGAATATAAGCCAGACCTGTGTCAGGACTTCTTTTTAAAATTAATATTTTATATAGCCCTAATTTTCAAAAGAGACAATTATAATACTTACCCTGTTTATCAAATTCAGCTCAAACCCTACATTTAAAAGTTCTGAAAAATTATAGCTTTAGTGCACAGGTACCTGAGAAGGTGAGTGCGGGTCATTTGGAGAGTCATTACCATTATTGACTTGTTATGATTTTGCAGTCTCCATACCTGGGCATGTGTACTTTTTCAGTGAACAGATTTTAAGTCTTAAAACTCACCCAAGGAAGCTACCCTTTGTCCCCTGATTTGTTGTTTAGTCACTCAGTTATGTCTGAATCTTCGTGACCCCATGGACTGCAGCACACCAGGGTTCCCTGTCTTTCACCATTTCCCAGAGTTTGCTCAAACTCAAGTCCATTGAGTCAGTAATGCCATCCAACCATCTCATCCTCTGTGGTTCCCTTCTCCTCCTGCCTTCAATCTTTTCCAGCATCATGGTCTTTTCCAGTGACTTGGCTCTTCGCATCAGGTGTCTAAAGTATTACAACTTCAGCATCAGTCCTTCCAATGAACATTCAGGGTTGATTTCCTTTAGGATTGACTGGTTTGATCTCCTTGTTGTCCAAGGGACCCTCAAGAGTCTACTCCAGCACCACAGTTTGAAAGCATCAATTTTTCATCAATCCTTCTTTATGTTCCCACTCTCACATTGATACATGACTACTAAAAAACCATAGGTTTGACTACATGGACCTTTGTCAGCAAAGTGATGTCTCCATCCCCTGATTACTCATCCTTTATTTCTAATCATTATATAGATGGAATAAATCCTTATTTTATGTATTTGAATAGATGGAGCAATTAGCAATCTCCATAGCTCCTGCCTCTCCAACCATGTTGCTTCTTATAATAACTGCATCTAATTTTCTTCTCATGGTTAAACACCGCCTGACCTCTATAACTTTGGAATTGTCTGATACTCATTTCTGTCAGGGAGTCTAGTCACTTCTGGCCTGGAGAAGAAGCCACCACTAAGTTTTTTTATAGATATCAGTTGCGCTTTCCACCAACTTCTAGGTTACTGCTTTGATACATGGAGTGTCCTCCAGGGTCTTGTTCAGAAGCTATTTGGCTGTTAGCTTTTATGACCTTATATGACATACCCACACTAGCAAGCTCCTTTCTCTGCATCTTTTGATACACTGTCTGCTCCAGCATTTCTGGTATTTCTAACCCGCTTACTATGGGCTTTCTCTTTCTCCACATTTCAAACATCCATCCCAGTGATATGTCAGCAGTGTCTCCCCAAACCCTCACCAGAGTATTTTGTCCTGTAAATGAGAAAGTATGTCTGTGTTCAAGTCAATAAGCTCTCTGGTTTGTGACTATTTCCAGGCCTGCTTGATGCAAGAGAGTCAGGGTTCAGTCCCCCACAGACATCATTGGCTCCTCCTGCAGAGTGGCCAGTCCTGTGGCTCCTTCAGGGTATGGCCCATGTTCTCTCCAGGCAGGCTCAGCACGACCCAGCTGGGTTATATAGTGACTCGAGCCTGTTATTATTGGCCTGGTGGCCAAGAAGGGAGGCAAAGTCTTAGGGGAGATACTACATCTCCCTTCAGTTAAGGGTTAGCCCTGGCACTTAACACAAGAGAGAGCCACTTTGGCTGGCTCAGAGAGTTAAAGGTCCTCTGGGGATTCAGTCTTTCTGAGAACATAGGCCCAGATGCTTTCATCCCATGTCTTAGACAACAAACTCCCTCCATTCAGGCTCTGATTTTGGTATAGTTGATTTATTGAAGTTGAGAATTCAAACACTTAAGGATTTGAACCATTTGGAGAATTCAACCACTCGGGTCTGAATATCATCTTTGTTTTATAGCTGTATGAGATGAAACTCTTGGTACATGCTGCCAAGGAAGCCCTTTGACTTTTACACTTGGTCTTTAAGTGGTGATAAATTGTCCTCATTTAATGTCTCTATCCAGTGAATCAGTTGCACCCAGAAGCAGCCACCCAGTTCCATAGTCTTTATACCTGTAACTTCTTCATGTTTCTCAAGGGTCAGGGATGCTGCACTCATCGGAGTAATCCTGTGCATTGCTGTCCATCCCAGCTCAATCTCAGTGAAAGTTTGAACAATTGTATGGCTGCTGAATGAGGGCTATGTGTATTCTGCCAACCACCAGTGGGCTCTTTATCACCGGTTGGCCAGCAGATGAGTCAGCATCATAATCCCATTTTTAAGTCTGCTTCCTTGGACCACTCCTGATAGCAACTGCTGTGCTTCAGGTTCCCAGGGAAACAGACTCAGAAACTCTGTGATTAGCAGGCAAGAGGTTTATCATGCTGTACTTTTGAGAACACCTGTGAGGGAGCAAGAAAGGGTGAATTTGGTGGGGAAAAAAAATTGACTATCCACACAGGTGCAAAAGTGCATGCTACCAATTACACAGGATCTCTAAAGACACTCCCTTTTTTATATCAAATATACAGGCTGGATCTTTGTAAACTGCAGTCTTGACCACTCATTGAATAAGGGCTTCTTCAAGGAAAGGAATGGAAGGTGAGGCAGCTCTCTTAATCTAAATGTCTGCAAGCAACCAAACTCCCAGTTAGAGAGGTAATGAGTGCCTTGGTTCTGAAGGAAGATCTCAGTGAAACTTGACAACATCCACTAGAGTACACATTCTATTTCTAAAAACAGGGTGTATTATATCCAAGGTGTCTGAACTAGAGTCAGTTGAAAAGTAACTTGTGAACTGAGGAAAATTGTGGGAAATTGTCTTGAAGGAAACGGGGGTGACATCATTGTAAATGGATGTTAGAATTTCTCAATACTTAATAGAACAGTGACATCACAACTCAATTGTTTCATAATCTTTTTATTCTCACTTTGACCTTGAAGTAGTATCACTGTCTAAAGACAGATTCTATATCTTCCATATGCTGCAGTACTATAACAGAGAACGGGTAAAACACATAACTTAAACACCGTGTGAATGAAATATGCTCCATCATAGAATATAATGATGTACTGTTTTCTAGGTAACTCCATAAAATTTGTCTGCCTATCAAGGACCACATGCCAACTCCTGAATCAGTCCCTGTGCCCAAAATAATGCTATTCCTTGTTGCAAAAGGAAAGTAAGTTTATCCCTTGGTTTAGGCAAAGAAGCTCCAAACAGGAAGCTGGGATCAACCCCTAAGCCTTAAATTTCTAACAGTGAATTAAAAGGTGCAGATGAGAGCACCATTTGAGGTAAAGAATAAGACAAACATTTTCATCTGCCTTCTTAGTTTTTATTTTAAAGTATTTATGGAGTCCAGAGAATCACAGAGGTTGGAAGATAGATTCTCATAAACCATCACCCAGCTTTCCTCAATGGTGACATATTATATAACTGGAAGAAAGTATCAAAACCAGGAAATTGATGTTGGCATAATATTAACTAGACCTTAGTCCATTTTCAGCATTTTAAAAATATACATCCACGTACTTGTGTGTATGTCTGTGTATAGTTCACAGCCAGCCTACTCTCATCCTTACCTTGGCATCCACCAAACTATTCTCCATCTTTATAATTTTATTATTTCTTGAATATTATAAATGGAACTTTTATCCCTAAGCCACAAGTTTATAAAAGTGAAATAACAGGTGTAGATGAGTACCATTTAAGGTAAAGAATAAGATAAATGTTTTCATCTGCCTTCTTAGTTTCTAGTATGAATTATTTAGAGAGTCCAGAGGATCACATTCTTTGCCTACATGTGATCTTTTTGGAATTATCTCTTGGTCACCATCATTCCCTGAGATTGGTCCAAGTTATTGCCTGTGCTAATAGTTAACCCCTTTTTGTTGTTTAGCCTTCTGTTAGTATGGATCTACAAGTTTCTTTAACCATTCACCCAGATAAGGACTTTTGGGTTTTTCCCAATTTTTTGCTATCACTAACAAAACTCCCATAAACATTTGTATGTAGGTTTTTGTATGAACAAATGTTTTTATTTATCTGGGAATAACTCTCAAGAACGTGATTGCTGGGTTTTTAAAGAAAATTATTTGAGTATAGTTGATTTGCAAAGTTGTGTTAGTTTCAAGTGTACAAGCAAAATGAATCTGTTATACACAAACATATATCCATTCTTTTTTAAAATTCTTTTCCTGTATAGGCTATTACAGAGTATTGAGTTCCCTGTGCTATACAGTAGGTCTTTGCTGTTGATTTATTTTATACATAGTAGTTTCAGTTTGTATATGTTATCCTGATCTCCCAATATATCCCTCCTCCTCCTTATCACTTGGTAACCATAAGTTTGTTTTCTACATCAATGAATTTTTGTTTGCAAATAAGTTCATTTGCACCCCATTTTTAGATTCCAGATATAAGTGATATCATATTATATTTGTCTTTCTCTGTCTAACATACTTCACTTAGTATTATAATCTCTAGGCCCATCTATGTTGCTGCAAATAGCATTATTTTGTTCTTTTTTGTGGCTGAGTAATATTTCATTGTATGTAGGTGTCAGATCTTCTTTATCCATCCGTATTTCTTTTTAAGAGTAAATTAAAAAATTTTCTGAAAAGATAAGTACATATGGAAAAGCACACAGGCCAGCTCAGAGAGAGAACTTCATCTTTGGGAAGGTTAAATCCTTTATAAAAGAGTAGCATTCTGGTTCTTTGTCTTCACTCAGGCCAATCACCTTACTTTTTCCCCCATGGTTAATTTGTCTCAGGACCCTCCCCTGGGGTGTGCACTCACACCCTAGCCAAGATAGATCTCGAAGCGAAGGCTTCTGGGAGGAGCAAGCTCATTATGGCCTGGAATCAACCCCTGGCTTCTGACTCCAAGGAGTCTTTCTGCAAATGTGTAGTGTCTCCTTTGTCAGACAGTGTGTTTTCCTTTCTTTGTTCGTGCCATGATTATTCCCTTCACGTAATTGACAAAGACTGGCTATTACCTTTTTTTCCTTTTCCCTTAGGTGATGCTGTTTTATTTTTCATTTCATTTCATTTATTTATTTATTTATTTTTAATTGAAGGATAATTGCTTTATATGATTGCATTGGTTACTACCAAATATCAGTATAATTCAGCCATAGGTTTACCCCTGTCCCTTCCCACTTGAACACCCCTCCCAGCTCCCTCCCTATCCCACCCCTCTGTTTGAGTTCCCTGATTCATGCAGCAAATTCCCACTGGCTATCCATTTTATTTATGTCAATGTACATTTCCATTTTACGTATGTCAATGTATGTTTCCATGTTACTTTCTCCATAACCCCAACTCTCTCCTTCTCCCCCAGCCTACTGTGTCCATAAGTCTGCTCTCTATGTTTGTTACTCCACTGCTGCCCTACAAAAAGATTCATCAGTACCATCTTTCTGGATCCCATATATATATATATATATATATCCCATATATATATTTATAATATATTAAAATATGTTTATTTTATATATTTTATCATATATTATTAAAATATATTTATTTTATATATTTATAATATATAGTAAAATATATTTATTTATATATATATAAACATACATATGTGTGTGTGTGTATTAGCATACAAAAAACTGTTTTTCTGACTTCACTCTGTATAATAATCTCTAGGTTCATCCACCTCACTCAGTCATGTGTGACACTTTGTGGCCCATGGACTATACAGTTCATGGAATTCTCCAACCCTGAATACTGGAGTGGGTAGCCATTCCTTTCTCCAAGGAATCTACCCAACCGAGGGATCAAACCCAGGTCTCCCGCATTACAGGCAGATTCTTTACCAGGTGAGATACCAGGGAAGTGCTGTATATATCTACTGCTGCTGCTCTGCTGCTAAGTCGCTTCAGTCGTGTCCGACTCTGTGCGACCCCAGAGACGGCAGCCCACCAGGCTCCCCCATCCCTGGGATTCTCCAGGCAAGAACACTGGAGTGGGCTGCCATTTCCTTCTCCAATGCATGAAAGTGAAAAGTGAAAGTGAAGTCGCTCAGTCGTGTCCGACTCTGTGCGACCCCATGGACTGCAGCCCACCAGGCTCCTCCGTCCATGGGATTTTCCAGGCAAGAGTACTCTACTAGTATATGATAACTGGTTTTCTCTTTCTGACTTACTTCAATCTGTATAATAGGCTCTAGGTTCATCCACCTTATTAGGACTGACTCAAATGTGTTCCTTTTATGGCTGAGTAATATTTCACTCAGGCTTCAGCAATATGTGAACTGTGAAATTCCAGATGTTCAAGCTGGTTTTAGAAAAGGCAGAGGGACCAGAGATCAAATGGCCAACATCACTGGATCATTGAAAAAGCAATAGAGCTCCAGAAAAACATCTATTTCTGCTTTCTTGACTATGCCAAAGCCTTTGACTGTGTAGATCACAATCAACTGTGGAAAATTCTGAAAGTGATGGGAATACCAGACCACCTGACCTGCCTCTTGAGAAACCTGTATGCAGGTCAGGAAGCAACAGTTAGACCTGGACATGAAACAACAGACTGGTTCCAAATAGGGAAAGGAGTACATCAAGGCTGTATATTGTCACCCTGCTTATTTAGCTTATATGCAGACTACATCATGAGAAACACTGAGCTGGAAGAAGTACAAGCTGGAATCAAGATTGCTGGGAGAAATATCAATAACCTCAGATATGCAGATGACACCATCCTTATGGCAGAAAGTGAAGAGGAACTAAGAAGCCTGTTGATGAAAGTGAAAGAGAAGAGTGAAAAAGGTGGCTTAAAGTTCAACAATCAGAAAATGAAGATCATGGCATCTGGTCCCATCACTTCATGGAACATAGATGGGGAAATCATGTCAGACTTTATTTTGGGACTTTTGCCTGGAAAATCCCTGGACGGAGGAGCCTGGTAGGCTGCAGTCCATGGGGTCGCACAGAGTCGGACATGACTGAAGCGACTTAGCAGCAGTAGCAGCAGCAAGATAACGACAGACAGTGATCGCAGCCATGAAATTAAAAGGCACTTACTCTTTGGAAGGAAAGTTATGACCAACCTAGACAGTATATTCAAAAGCAGAGACATTACTTTGCCAACAAAGTCCATCTAGTCAAGGCTATGGTTTTTCCAGTGGTCATGTATGAATATGAGAGTTGGACTGTGAAGAAGGCTGAGTGCTGAACAATTGATGCTTTTGAACTGTGGTGTTGGAGGAGACTCTTGAGAGTCCCTTGGACTGCAAGAAGATCCAGCCAGTCCATCCTAAAGGAGACCAGTCCTCGGTGTTCATTGGAAGCACTAATGCTGAGGCTGAAACTCCAATACTTTGGACACCTCACGTGAAGAGTTGACTCATTGGAAAATACTCTGATGCTGGGAGGGATGGAGGGTAGGAGGAGAAGGGGACGACAGAGGATGAGATGGCTGGATGGCATCACTGACTCAATGCACATGAGTTTGGTTAGACTCTGGGAGTTGGTGATGGACAGGGAGGCCTGGTGCACTGCGATTCGTGGGGTCACAAAAAGTTGGACATGACTGAACAACTGAACTGAACTGAATATTTCATTGTATATTTGTACCACAACTTATTTCTCCATTCATCTGTCGATGAACATCTAGATTGCTTCCATGCCCTAGCTATTGAAAATAAAGCTGCAATGAATGTTGGGTTGCATGTGTCTTTTTCAATTTTGGTTTCTTCAGGGTATGTACATAGTAGTGGGATTGTTGGGTTATATGGTGGTTTTATTCCTAGTTTTTAAGGAATCTCCATACAGTTCTCCATAGTGGCTGTATCAGTTTGCATTCCCACCAACTGTGGCTCAGCTGGTAAAGAATCTGCCTGCAAAGTGGGAGACCTGGGTTTGATCTCAGGGTTGGGAAGATCCCCTGAAGAAGGGAAAGATTACCCATTCAGTATTATGGCCTGGAGAATTCCATGGACTATACAGTCCATGGAGTTGCAAAGAATCGAACATGACTGAATGTCTTTCACTTTCACTTTCACTTTTTTCAACAGTGCAAGAGAGTTCCCTTTTCTCCATGCTGTCTCCAGCATTTTTGATGATGGCCATTCTGACTGGTGTGAGGTGCTATCTCATTGTAATTTCGGTTTGAATTTCTCTAGTAATGAGCAATGCTCAGCAGCTTTTCACGTGTTTATTAGCCATCTGTATGTCTTCTTTGGAGAAATGTCTGTTTAGGTCTTTTGCCCATTTTTTTATTGGGTTGTTTATTTTTCTGCTATTGACTTGTAAGAGCTGCTTGTGTATTTTTGAAATTAATCATTTGTCATGTGTTTCATTTGCTATTATTTTTTCCAATTCTGAGGATTGTAATTTCACTTTGTTTATAGTTTGCTTTGCTGTGCAAAAGTTTTTAAGTTTAATTAGGTTTCATTTGTTTATTTTTGTTTTTAGTTTCATTAATCTAGGAGGTGGTTCATAGAGGGTTTTGCTTTGATTTCTGCCATTAAGTGTCCTGCTGATTTTTCCTGTAGCAGTTTTATAGTTTCTGGTCTTATATTTGGGTCTTTAATCCATTTTGCATTTATCTTTTTGTATCATGTTTGGAAATGTTCTAATTTCATTCTTTTACACGTAGCTGTCCAGTTTTCCCAGTACAACTTATTGAATAAGCTATCTTTGCCCCATTGTATATTCTTGCCTCCTTTGTCAAAAATAAGGGATCCATAGGTGTGTGGGTTTACCTCTAGGCTTTCTTTCTTGTCCCATTGGTCTATATTTATGTTTTTGTGCCAGTACCATACTGTCTTAATGACTATAGCTTTGTAGTATAGTCTGAAGTGAGAAAGGTTGATTCCTCCAGCTCCATTCTTCTTTCTCAGATTTCTTTGTCTGCTCAGGGTCTTTTGTGTTTTGATATGAACCATGATTTTTTTGTTTGTTTGTTTTGTTCTAGTTCTGTGAAAAAATGCATTGGTAATTTGATAGGGATTGCATTGAATGTATAGATTACATTTGGTAGTATAGTCATTTTCAAAATATCAATTCTTCTAGCCCAGGCACCTGGGATATTTCTCCATCTGTTTATACTGTCTTTGATTTCTTTCATCGGTGTCTTATAGTTTGCTATATACAGCTCTTTTGTCTCCCTGGGTAGGTTTAGCCTTAGGTATTTTATTCTTTTTGTTGCAATGGGAAATGGATTGATTCCTTATTTTCTCTTTCTGATTTTTCATTGTTAGTGTATATGAAAGCAAATGATTTCTGTGTATTGATTTTGTATCCTGCCACTGCTAAATTCATTGATTAGCTATAGTAATTTTATGATGGTCTATTTAGGGTTTTCTATGTATAGCATTATACTATTTGCAAACAGTGAGAATTTTAATTATTCTTTTCCAGTCTGGATTCCTTTTATTTCTTTTTTCTTCTCTGATTTCGAAAATTATGTTGAGTAATAGCGGTGAGAGTGGGGACCCTTGTCTTATTCCTGATGTTTGAGGGAATGCTTTGTGTTTTTCACCATTGAGAATAATGTTTGCTGTGTGTTTATCATATATGCCCTTTATTATATTGAGGTAAGTCCCTTCTGTGCCAAGTTTTTTAAGTTTTTTTTTTCTTTTAATCATAAATGGGTATTAAATTTTGTCAAAAGTTTTTTCTGCATCTATTGAGATTTTCCTATTGTTTTTATCATTCAAGTTTTTAGTATGGTGTATCACATTAATTGATTTATGTATGCTGAAGAATACTTGCACTCTTGGAATAAATGTGACTTGGTCATGGTGTATGATCTTTTTGACGTGTTGTTGAATTCTGTTTGCTAGAATTTTGTTGAGATTTTTGTATCTATGTTCATCAGTGATATTGGCCTATAATATTCTTTTTAGTGTTTCCTTTGCCTGAGTTTGGTATCAGTGTGACAGTGGCCTCATAGAATGAGTTTGGAAGTGATTCTTCCTTTGCAATTTTTGGAAGAGTTTTAGAAGGATAGGATTAGTTCTTCTCTAAATGTTTGATAGAATTCATCTATGAAGCCATGTGGCGCTGGGCTTTTGTTTTCTGAAAGATTTTTGAATATAGTTTTGATTTCAGTGCTTGTAATTGAATTGTTCATAATTTCCATTTCTTCCTGGTTCAGTCTTGGAAGATTTAACTTTTCTAAGAATCTGTCCATTTCTTTGAGGTTGTCCATTTTATTGGCATATTAGTTGCACGTAATAGTCTCTCATGATCCTTTGTATTTCTGGGTGGTCTGTTGTAATCTCTCCTTTTAAATTTTTAATTTTGTTAATTTGATTCTTCTCCCTTTTTTTCTTGATGAGTCTGGCTAATGGTTTGTTAATTTTTATCTTTTGATGGGTAACATCCATCTGTTGTTATCATCAGCAGAGGGATGGCTAAAGAAGATATGTCACATATATACAATTGATATTAACTTTTTTTATCTTCTTTATTCATACCTCTGTTGATGCGCATTTAGGTTGCTTCCATGTTCTGGCTATTGTAAATACTGCTGCAGTGAACACTGGATTGCATGCATCTTTTTGAATTATGGTTTGCTCAAGGTATATGCCCAGAAGTGGGATTGCTGGGTTATATGGTACTTCTGTTTTTAGTTGCTTGCTGAGTCTTATGGTGAGTGTATGTTAAGCTTTAGAGGAAAGAGCCAAACTGTTTTCCAAAGTGACTGCCACATGTTACATTTCCACCTTGAATGTGTGGGAGATGCATCCCTGAAAGCATGATCTCCCTGCATCCTTGACAGCATTTAGTATTATCACTATTTTTATTTTAGATGTGCTGATAAAGTATACGATGATGTCTCATCATGGCTTTAATTTGCAATAGTTTTAATTTATTTAATAGCTAATGCTGGTAAATTGATAGGTATGGCTCAAGTAAATTGTAGAGCTTAATGTTCCTGATTTTCTTGCCTACACTTTCCATTATAACGATACTCTTATCTCACAAAAAAATGTTCTTGATTTATTAAATACTGCATGCTATATATTTTCCCTGCCTCTTTGTATGTTATAATGTTCAGTTTAGTTCATTTAGTCACTCAGACGTGTCCGACTCTGTGACCGGACTCTGTGACTCATGAATCGCAGCACACCAGTCCTCCCTGTCCATCACCAACTCCCGGAGTCCACCCAAACTCATGTCCATCAAGTTGGTGATGCCATCCAACCATCTCATCCTCTGTCAACTCCTTCTCCTCCTGCCCCCAGTCTCTCCTTGCATCAGGGTCTCTTCGAATGAGTCAACTCTTCGCATGAGGTGGCCAAAGTATTGGAGTTTCAGCTTCAGCATCAGTCCTTCCAATGAACACCCAGGACTGATCTCCTTTAGGATGGACTGCTTGGATCTCCTTGCAGTCCAAAGGACTCTCAAGAGTCTTCTCCAACACCACAGTTCAAAAGCATCAATTCTTTGGCGCTCAGCTTTCTTCACAGTCCAACTCTCACATCCATACATGACCACAGGAAAAACCATAGCCTTGACTAGACGGACCTTTGTTGGCAAAGAAGTAATATCTCTGCTTTCTAATATGCTATCTAGGCTGGTCATAACTTTCCTTCCAAGGAGTAAATGTCTTTTAATTTCATGGCTGCAATCACTCTCTGCCGTGATTTTGAGCCCCCCAAAATAATGTCTGACACTGTTTCCCCATCTATGTTCCATGAAGTGATGGGACCAGATGCCATGATCTTCGTTTTCTGAATGTTGAGTTTTAAGCCAGCTTTTTCACTCTCCTCTTTCACTTTCATCAAGAGGCTTTTTAGTTCCTCTTCACTTTCTGCCATAAGGGTGGTGTCATCTGCATATCTGAGGTTATTGATATTTCTCCCAGCAATCTTGATTCCAGCTTGTGCTTCTTCCAGTCCAGCATTTCTCATGATGTACTCTGCACAGAAGTTAAATAAGCAGGTGACAATATACAGCCTTGACGTACTCCTTTTCCTTTTTGGAACCAGTTCGTTGTTCCATGTCCAGTTCTAACTGTTGCTTCCTGACCTGCATATAGGTTTCTAAGGGGCAGGTCGAGTGGTCTGGTTAGAGATGGCTAGACTCTTAAAAATACTGGTAGAATACTTAATTTTACATAATTAGGAAATTAGGTCTAGAAATATTAAGTAACTTGTTCAAGATTGCATGCTCAGAGTTGGAACCAAAATCCTGATGAATAGTGTCTTGGTTCACTCCCTATTTTGACACAATTATATCTTGACATTTGGTCTCCCTAGACAAATTGGAAGTGTGTGTGTTTCATTTTACTTCCTTCCACATCAAGCACATTTCCCTGAACACAGCAAGTGTTCAACATACAGTTATTTGTTTATTAATAGACTGACAGTTGCAAACATCTCTCCTCCAGCTCCATTTTTCACATTTGTTTCTGGCAAATGCCTATCTTTCAAATACACAGCTATTGATTAATTTTTACTAGAGTTAAATTCTGCATTGTATTAATGATGGATGTGTATGTGTGCAAGTGTGTGTATGGTCAATGAATGCTTTTAATTTACTACTTTCTCTAGCCCCCTGGCCTTCTGATCCCCTTAATCAGAGGATAATTAGATAATATATACTTGTGTTTAACTTCACAAAGCATTACAAGTTCTATATAGCTTTTGGGACATACACAACTGAAAGAGTAGGGGAAGGGGCAGGATAACCAAGGATGAATAGAGGTTGATACAAAATTCTGTTGGTAGAAACATGGATGGAGATCTGAGCTGTTAAGTTTTGAAGGAGAGAGAAGTAAAGAGAAGCAGACCCAAGGGCAAGTAGCATGTTTAGAAATGAATGGATACTCCCATAAGGACTTCCTCAGTGGCTGAGATGGTAAAGAATCTGCCTGCAGTGCATGAGACCTGGGTTCGATCCCTGGGTTGGGAAGATCCCTTGAAGAAGGGAATGGCCACCCACTCCAGTATTCTGGCCTGGAGAATTCCGTGGACAGAGGAACCGGGTTGGCTATAGTCCATGGGTTGCAAAGAGTTGTACACAACTGAGTGACTGACACTTCCACTTCCATAGCGAATGAACTGGAAGAACTTATTTGCTTGATAGGCTCTTTCTTAAGTCAAAATAAAATCATATCTAGCATTAGGTTTAAAATCCTTCCTTTACGTTTTGTAATTTGCTTTGATTCCACCCATTATTTTGATGAAGACTGATAAACACACCTCACTATCCATGCATGTGGAGAAAGGAAGAAAGAATCAGAATTACTTTCCAAATCCATTTTCCACTTAAAATACTGTTATCTTTGTAGGTAGGTAAAACTTAGCATTCCTTTTTAGACAGTTCCATCCATCCTCCTTTTCAATAAAGAGATTGATTATATATAGAGGAGGAATTCACTCCCATAGCAGGGAGGATGGCACTAAGACTCTAGTGCCTCAACCCATCTGGTATAAACACTTAGAAGGAACTCTCAACTCTCAGAAGGACAGAGCTAATAAATAGTTATAGCACATAAGAAGGAGACTCTTTATATCATGCAAAATCACAACCAAAGACTTCTTAAGAAGTTACTCAAAGCAGAGAACAGAATATAGAGAAATTACGCTTGAACACTGCCAATTAAACATTCTAAGTGTGACTAAAATGGAAAATGATCAGTTTCAAAAGAATGTAAAAGAGGCCATGAACTCTGATACTCTGATTTTTTTTTTAATCAGGAGATAAGCATTGAAATAACTCAAAGAAAGAATAGTTAAGAATATTTTTATTCTTCCAAGAATTAATTGCTTGGAAGAAGTATGTCCAAGGCTGGTGTGACCCACCAATAGAGAACAGAATCATGTTCCTTCTAGGTCCAAGGACAAAGACAGTCCCACACATTCAGTTCCTCATGAAATAAATGACAATAGTGGAACCTTACCAAAATTCAGATTACAATAAGAGTTTGGTTGAATTCGAGTAAAATCTCATATCCACTTTCAGCCAAATATTTTAAGTGAGATCACATGAGAGTCAAATGTTCACTGAAGCCAAAAATACAACATTTTTTGCAAATAATTATAACAATGCATAAATAGGGTGACCATATAGTTTGTCATCCAAACAGAACACTGTTAAGTGAAAAAAGATGCTGTTTATACAGGAGGCACAAACTCAGACAGTCCTGGGTAGACAGGGACACGTGATCAACTTATATGGAAACCATTTTCGTGTAATAGCATAGGTGCCCATGACAATATGTGAATAATATACAGGTTGAGGCGATGATAAAATTAAATTAAAACTCACTGTTGTCATTCACTGGTTAGGCAAGACTGCTTAGGTGTTGAAGATGTTCCTAATTTATTTCTAAAATTTCCAGAAGTTAAAAATTGCAACTTTCATAATTGTAACTGGAGTTATACGGAATCCTAACATCACAAAAGAGCCAGTTGCTTATTCCTTGGAGTAGAAATTCCCTGAAGGAGCTCGTCTCCTATGTTTCCTCCCCTCCTCTCAGTGAACCCCCCTCCCTGGCCCATTTTCTGTTTCTCTAGGGCTCTGCTCCTTCCTGACTTGAGCCTTGTGTCCATTGCTTTCCTTACCTTGGAACACTCTGAGCCAAGCATTTCTTAGAAAATGCCTTCTTCTTCTTCTTTAAAGCTCTGGCTACAGAAGCCGTCCTTAGGACACCATGACTACCCACTACCCACAGTTTACTCTCTATTCCATACCGCAAGTTATTTTCTACAGCAATTATTAAAGTCCAACGGTTCTTGTGTGTTTATTTAGTTATGCCTCTGTCTGCCCCAATCACATTGTAAGCACCTGGAGCAGAGGTCAACAAACCTATTTCTGCGAGGCAGATAGTTAATATTTTAGGTTTTGCTGTGCTTTCCACCGTACCATCATAGCAGGAAGGCAGCAATAGACATTACATCAATCAATGGGTGTGGCTGTGTTCCAATAAAGCTTTATTCACAAAAACAGGCTTTGGGCTGCATTTGACTCATGGGTCATATTTTGCTAATCCTTCTAAGGCCATTAACTTATATTCAATCTTCACTCCCATAGCCTCAGAGGCCAGCTTACATTATTACCAAAATCCTGGAAGGTGGATAGTGTAATTTACATTTTATAGATATGCAAATAAGGCTCAGCAAGGCATACTTCACCCAAACACACATAAATGTTGTAACAACTTTCTAGGGCTTCTATAGCAATGCAGTACAAGTTGCAAAACTGCTTGAAACAATAGGGATTTAATCTCTCACAGCTGTGGAGGCTGCAAGTCCAAAATCCAGGGGTCAGTAGACCAAACCTCCTCCCAGGTCTGCAGAGGAGAATCCTTCCTGACTCTACCAGCTTCCAGTGGCTCCCTGTGTTTCTGGGGCTGCCTCACCCCCTCCTCTGTCTGCTTCCACATGGCCTTCCTCCCTGTGTATTTGAGCCTTTCTCCTGTTATAAGGGGCTTCCCTGGTGGCTCAGAGGTTAAAGCGTCTGCCTCCAATGCGGGAGACCCAGGTTTGATCCCTGGGTCGGGAAGATCCCCTGGAGAAGGAAATGGCAATCCACTCCAGTATTCTTGCCTGGAGAATCCCATGGATGGAGGAGCCTAGTAGGTTACAGTCCATGGGGTCGCAAAGAGTTGGACACGACTGAGCGACTTCACCTACCTACCACCTGTTATAAGGACAAAAGTCACTGGACTTAGAACCCATCCTATTACAATATGATCTATTTCATCTAATGTCATCTGTAAAGATCCATTTCCAAATACAGTCATATTTTGAGGTTCTGAGTAGACCTGAACTTTGGGGAAAAGCAGTTTTAAACTCATTACCTCTGTCAAATAGTATAGTAAGGATTTGAACCTGACCTCATTTCAATGATTTTTCCACCTGGAAGTTATAGTCTTAGCTACTAAGTTAAACTAGCAGTTATCAGTGATGTTGAATTTTAGACATCTTTCAAGAAATAATGATCTGAGGACATCAGTGGAAAAGAGAGCTTAGAATTTTACCTGAGAGGAGCTTGGTCTCAGCCATCTCTTCTGAGTTAAGTCCTGAACGTAGGGTTAGTGTTGACCTGACAGACATTTGATACATATCTTATGAATAAAAATTTAAGACAGTTTCCTGTAGATTTTACTGGCTGGGCAAGGCACATTCAGGAGAAGTTTCATAGTCTCTCTAGTCAACATCTCTGGGTGCCAAGCTCATAAATTGAGATTTTTCCCAGTACTTGTCCAAAGCATACTTTGTCCCTTAGGGAAATGGGCAGTTTCATCGCTGTCCAAACAGATTCGGGAAATGCCAGGCCAAACCAAGCAAAACAAATTTTGTTACTGCAGTAAATAACTTGCTTCTTAGCACCTTCTATTTGTTAAGGAACCTTGTGAGTTTCTAAGGAGGAAGTGAAAGTTGCTCAGTTGTGTCCGATTCTTTGCAACCCCATGGACTATACAGTCCATATAATTCTCCAGGCCAGAATTACTGGAGTGGGTAGCCTTTCTCTTCTCCAGGGGATCTTCCCAACTCAGGGACTGAATCCAGGTCTTCTGCCTTGCAGGCAGATTCTTCAACAGCTGAGCTACCAGGGAAATCCTCTAAGGAGGAGGTATTATGCATATTTTTTCTATGTTTATTGGATATTTTCTGTACAGTATCTTCAGGAACTAATCGTCTGTGCCACACAGTTTGGCACATCTACCTTGGGCATTTATTTGCTTACTTGAGTGCATGTAACTCTGATTTTCTGGAGGCAAATATAAAGAAATGTACTTCTCTTGGATTTGAACCCCATGATAATGGATGGGATCCCTGACAGAGGGGACACATCCATGGGTATACCATGGCATCCACTAATTCACTGGTCAATTCAGTCTCTCCTTTATTCATTTATTCACTCGCTGATTTCATACTCACTTATCAAAGAGCAGGCAAGGAGTTGTAAACATAAAGATGATTGAGACCAGACTTCTTATCATTAAATCATTTAGATAATACACATCAATCACCATTTCCCAAAGTAATTTCAATAAATGGAAACCGCTAGTAATGGACTAGTGGAACTGTGTGTTCCTCGCCCCGAAAGTCACAGCCAAAGCCCTAATCCTGAGCACGTTAGAATGTGACTGTATTTGGAGATAAGACCTTTGAAGAGGTAATTAAGGTTAAATAAGGTCGTCGAAGGGTGGGGAGCCTAAACCAACAGGAACAATGTCCTTACAAGCAGAGGAGAGATAGCAGGGATGGGCCTGCTCAGAGATCAGGCCATGTGAGGACACAGCGAGACAGTGGCCAAGGAGAGAGGCCTCAGGAAAAATCAGTCCTGCCAGCACCTTGATTGTGGATTTCTAGCCTCCGGGACTGTGAGAAAATAAATTTCTGCTGTTTAAGCCACCCAGCCTGCGGTATTTTGTTACAGCAGCTCTCTCGGATGAAAACCACACTGTTAATTGTTCATTAAGCCCCTACCTTTGAGAACTTCATTTAACTAGTTCTAATGTCTACTGAGGGTTTCTCATTCCTTTATTGACATCTCAAGGATTTCAGCAGCTTGATTGTCCACCGGGTGAGGACATGGACCTTGTTGTGTCTTCACATGGACCGGCAGAGAGGCAGGCATCAGACAGAATGTATGTGTCACCTGCGTTTCTCCTCCCCTTTGAACGTCAATCACAGAGAGATGGCCTAAAGCATTCCTCGCAAGAAAGAAGAAAAAAAGAGGACTAGAAAGTATGAGGCACACAGCTAGATGCTCTAAATATGCCTTCTAACTTAACATCCCTCTTCTATTTTGAGATGACTATCTTTACTCCTCTTCCTAGGGGAAGAAACAGAGATCCAAAGAGGATAATGGATTTGCCAAGATCATGAAATTACTGATAGAGTCAGAATTCAATCTCATATATTTTCCCCTCCTGAATATATGCTAGTCTAAGGGAAATAAGGCTAATTTTTTTAAACGAAGAAAAGATGCTGACTAGAGTGTTTTCATCAATTGCTTAATTAGAGGAAAGGGGAAATCTGGCTAGCAGTAGTTGTTACCAAAAAAGGACTTGAAATTTTAGAACTATGTGTTTATTTCAGAGGCATCCTTATAACCAACACGACTATCAAAAAGCCAAGCCAAATGTTAAGTTGTGCAAATAAAAATAATGATTACAGAGCAAGTGTCAGGCACTGTTCTTGGTTCTTTCTGTGTGATCTGATACCACTATTCAGGAAGGCTAGTGAAAAACCACCAGAATGTCCCAAGGCAGGGGACAAAAAGGACCATACTTTGAAATCATGCTACAAGATTGTTGGTTGAATAAACTGGGAAGGTTTACTGTGGAGAAAACTGAAGATGATATGATGGGCATCTCAAGGAACAGAGAGATTTTCAGGTAGAAGGGAAATTTAGATAGAGGGATAAAATTAAGTGGTAGTGAAACTTCCATTACTGAGATTATGCAAATGGATGTGTCCAGATAGAAACAATACCCCCCTTCATTCAATGAGAGATCAACTAATTAAACTCCTAAATTTTTAAAACTTGAATATTTTAGGGTTTTTAAGCACTTATAAATGTCATCATCCTTATCTTCTTTATTAACAAAGTTAGACTTAGAGGGAAAATTAAAAAAAAAAAAATAAAACAAAACAAAACTAGATCCTTTCTAGAACTATAAAAAGAATTGGACAGGAGAGAAACATTAAATTTTTCCAACACCATTGCTAAGAGAAATTGTTGCTCAGTTTGAACTCTTCTCTATATTAAGTTTTTTAAATAAATATATTGACAAAATTCAGTTTCAAGTATTGAAAGCCAATAACATCAACAGTTTTGAAAACATTGTCTGTTTTTGCCTTTATCAGAAAGGGGAGCTCATCCTTAATGCTTATCATTGGGCCAAGCCTTGAGCAGCAGCTTCTCACAGTAGGCTGTGGTGGAGTGGTTTTCTTATCTGGGATCGGTGTTTCTTGAGAAGTACCTACAGAGGCTAAGAAGGGAATGTATGATGATCGCGAGCATCATTAGAGGAATTATAGTAGATAATCCATTTGCCAACAGCAGAGAAGTGCAGTTATGTGATAAGATGGACTATCCAGAGGCCAAAATGACAAATTAAAGATTCGCTGTGGTGTGGTGCCTCTGGAGGGGGATTTCAGATACACTGCACAGCAGGACCGCAGAGGGTGGGTCAAGGAAGACTGGAAGACCCAGAACACCCAGGCTGTTGTGAGA
>SJXQ01012364.1:128150-228084 GCA_006408695.1 Aepyceros melampus
CCGGGCCGCCGAGCCTCCCTCCCGCGGGCTCTTCCCCGCTGCCGCCCGGTCCTCCCGGCTGGGGGTGGGGGCGGGGCGGGCCGGGTACTGGGTGCGGGCGGAGGCGCCTGCCTAGGGGCGCGGGCCCGAGACGCCGGTGCAAGGAGGCAGGTGGGGGGTGCGGGACAGGTGTCAGGCGAGGATGCGCTGAGCCCTGAGCCGAGGAACCTGGGGAGACGATGGCTGGGGACCGAGGTGCAGGAGAGGACTGGGTGCGCGGGGGCCACCCGGGGGTGGGATGTGCGGAAGCTCAGAAGAGCAGATGCCGCCCGAGTGGAAGGAAGGGGCCCCGGAGCCGGAGCAGAGGAGGGGCAGGCGCTGAACAGGCAGGAAGGCGAGGTGGGGAAGAGCTGCCAGAATAGCTCTTCTTGCCTTGGAGTTGTTGAGCAGGTTGGGGTTACCCCAGCCAAGGGTGCCAGCATTGATGCAGGAAAGATGCTTATTTTGAGTGTTCATTTTGCTACTCATTCATCTCGCAGCCCGAGGTTGGGTCTTTTTTTTTTTTTAGGCAGTTGCCATCTTTGGTAACCTGCCTCCCCAGCTTCTCTTTAACCTTTGATTCAGGGTCTGCTACACAGAAGACCTGTGTGAAGATATTTTCTTCCCCGTATATAATGCCATTGGCAATGCAAAGTTTTCAACAATGGGAGAAGCTGATGGGCACCCTGGTCTGAATAAAATACAGGTTCCTCCTTACTGGTTTCCAAGGGAGCGCCAGGGCCTGCTCCTTCCTGGTGCAAGCTTACAATAGAGGACTGAATCTTTGCACACATCGGCCCTTCTTTAAATCTCATCAGCCAACCCTGCGAGGGACCTCTGTACAGTGCCCCTTTTAGCTGGGTTTGGGGAGGGGACAGACTGGTGGCTGGTGATGTAGGCATGGGCAACCCTGTCCTGCCACCTGCCTTAGTCTCAGGCCAACCTGCCTTGGGGTGCTGGCTTTCCTGCACCTGCTTCCCACCACGGATGATGAGTGGAGTTGGAGGGGACTTCCCCAGAGGGGTCTCCCAATATTAGGCAAAGTTTTCAACTTGGCAGTGAGGGGCTTCAGAGCCCCGATGGAGATGAGCTCCTTGGAGCCCCAAGTTAAGGCCAGAAGGTGTGTCCGGGGGGGCAGAAGATTTGTGTGAAGAGCCAAAAGGGAGCCTGTTGCATCTGGAGTTAGTGAAGACAGGAAGGATGGCAAAAGGGTGATACCCACCCGAGCTCAGGGCAGCCAGGGACTCTCCCCCGCCCACCCTCGGGAAGGCCTCCAGAAGAGAAGATGCTGCCACAGGAGAGGGGGTTTTCCTCCTTCTGCCTGGGTGCAGCAGAAGCTGGCAGGAGAGAGCTGGAGGGAGCTGTGTCCCTGACCTGCTGGGTCTCCACCAGCACGGCTGCAGCCCATATGCGGGAGGGGGGCGTTGAGGACAGCTGTCCGGCCGATCACAGCACACAGGGAGAAACCCAGTCATCCCTGCCCTTTTATGGTAGACTCCGAGAGGAGCCATTAACTCGGAAGGCCAGAGTTGGCCTGGTTCTATGAAGAGCAGCAGGTTTCTAAATTCCCTGTCCCTTCTTATCCAAAACAAAAAACAAAGACTTTAAGCCTCCTCCCTGCTTGAGGGAGGCAGAACCTCCTTAATCTGCTGCCTGTCCCTGGCGCTGCAGGCTTCCCCTCTTCTGAGACTGGAAGTAATGGATGGTGTCTGCTGGTGCTGCTGTCTGTCTGTCTGGTTGTCAGTCCGTCTGTCCTCCCCGGCCGCCGCCCCTGCCACCTGTCCCGACATCTCTCCTGCCGGACAGGACGCACCGTTTGGCTCCCATTTCTTTTTGGTGTTCGCTGCACACAGCAGGTGGACGGAGGCCTCCAGCCGCCGATGGAAAACATGGGAGGCTGCCTGACGGGGTCCGACCGGGAAGGGAGGTGCAGGGCACGCGGGTGGGCGTCACGCCTCTTCATTGGCTGTTTCAGGGCTGGCAGAGAGTGAGGGATTCTAGTGAGGAGGGTGCATCCTGGTAGTGATCAGAGCCTACCGGCTTCTATGGACAAATAAAAATGAAAGATGCTGTCCGGCTGCTCACGTGGAAAGCATCGTTCCTGCTGCTGTGCCCGCGACTGCTCTCCCGCACGCAGCGCTCCTTTATTGCAGATTCACAAAACGTGACAGGGTGTGATGCTGTCACGCCACAGCCTCCATAACTCCGGGGCCTGAGCACTAACTCTGTCAATCAGCCTAATGTCTTGGCCTTCCTTGCCCCGGCAGATTGGGCATGCTTTGGAATCCCAGTTTGCTGCGATGTAAGTCTGCCCTGTTATCAGCTCATTGGTGGCACAGAGCTGTACTTTTTTTTCTAGAGGGCACTTTATGTCTTAAAAACAAGATCCCTCGGGGGTATTCAGATGACACGACTATGTGGGAACGTAATGGCACACAGTCATGGGTGGTGGCCCTTTCTAAACTTTGCATAAAGATAGATTGGAAAAAAGCAGGAGGCTTTTCACAGGGTTTTGAAATAGTTGTTAAATCAGAGGCAAGTTTTGTGATAATGCGTGGTCATCATAGCACGTATCTAAGAAATTGCTCTCACAACAGGTCCTACACAAAGCTAAACGCCTGGTAGCAGAACATTTAGACTTAAAATTCACTTTAGTCATTACTGTAGAGTCATCCCCTTGGGCTCCCAACCTACTGTGTGGACTCACTGTTCACAATGTGTAAAATCAGATGTCAGCAGAGAGAAGAGAGAAAACAGATGGGTGAATATGCCAAAGAAATGTTATACAATATCAATTACAATATATTATACAGTTTCATGAGCCTTGATTTTATATTACTGCTTGAAATTTGTCTCGATAATGTCTTTAAATTTTAATAAATAGAAAAGAATAATGAAGCTAATTTCACCTTAAGATTTCAGAAGAGAAATTCTTTGAAATTTGTAAGTAATTTGTCATAAAAATAATTTGTTTTGTGGGCAAGGTGCACTATTTTTAGACACCATTGCCATATAGTAATGACTAGATACAGTTCACTCCTGAAAATAGTTTCTAGTGGTTTGATTTATGTCCCTGCATATAAAAGGTCTTTCTTAATCTTAGGGTTTCGAGGTGTGTTGCTGTGGGTATGACTATGTGTTCTAGAAGTTTTTTGGAACCTAACTTCCTCAATGAATACTCCTTGAGGTAATTGTCACCAGACACCAAGAGCCAATATATTACATGGGTTGAAAACTGTGTTTTCCTGGGACCTAAATCAAAGAAGATCTTATTTGATCTAAAGTCTTATTCCCTTTTTATAAAAGCTTCATAGAGAAAAGAGCTACAGAGTAGCAAGACAAGATAAAAAAATATAGAAGCAGAAAATGAAAGTGATTGCTAGAGGCAGGGAGTTGAGAATTGTGTCAGAATACTTAATAGAACTACTAACGTTTATTGAGCATTTACCTCGTATTGGCCATTATCCTAAGTGGTTATTGAAGCAAATCCCAAAGAGTTGAACTGTGTTCAAGTTCAATATGTGTGTATTTGGATTCTCCCAGAGAGCTTGTGTAGAAGGTAATCATGTCATCCACAAATCCTTGTTCTGCCCTTAGAGGGTTACTGTGGTACCTTGAAACCGCCTCCCAAAACATAGCCCAACCAGGTCCAGACCTTTTATGCTAAGTCCGAGCACAGTCCCTACATGCCACTCTGCCCTTCTACCAAGAAGAAGAAACCTGAATTTCATTCACCTCTTCTTTAAGTTCGTGCCTGTTCTTCTTCCAGTGTCAGAGAAGGAGTTTGGCAGAAGGTTAGGCTGATTCAGAGGATGAGCTGCTGATTATAGAGAACCAGGAGCTTCACCCACACTCTTAAGAGGGTCTCCCAGTGGAGTGAGGGCAAGAGAATTATCTCCAATTTTAAGGTTATAAAAAGCATAATGGAAAGTCCATTAAAGTTGGATCAAGCATGTGGGGGTTCAAGTTTTATTTCTGCCACTTACATTGTATAAATGTGGGCAAGAAAATTCAGTTGGGATTCTAGGAGGTTCTGTCTTTCCTATGAATCCTGCAATTCATGGTGTGAATTGATTTATAAAGGATATTGAGTTTGGACTTCTCCACCTCTCTTAACAGGGAACCTTGTACCCACTAACTCTTCAAACCTCCGTAACACCTACTTCCTTTATGAGAGGAGAGACAAAGGAAGGGGTAGAACCCTTGTACCTTCAGCTTTTTTTTTCCTCCTTTTTCTCTTCCAACCAGTTGTAATATTGTGACTCAAAATTCATCCAGCAGTCTCAATTGCCAACTGGGAAATGAAGGAATGGTAGCAGAGGGCTTCTGGAGTGGAGTGAGGGCAGAGTCCCCAAGAGGGCAGATATCATCTTTTCATGGACACTTGCATAGATTTTTGTATATTACACCCCAGAATACTCTCTTATGTTGCTGAGGCAAGGGTGCATAAGGGGAAAAGTAAATTTTAATTTGAGAATGCTGCTAAAGCATGAGCAAGTGTCTGCCTGGCCCAAGGTGCTGTGTTAAGTAGAAAAGTCTGGGGGATAAAATGTACCCCTTCACCCAGAGTCTAGTCTCCTTCACATCCTTAAATTTATAGAGTTAAATTTAGAGGAGATTGTCCATGAATTATTATAGTTTTCTGATTCAACAAAAACCTATCTTAGTAAATATACATACCTAGTACTAGGTCCCAAAATGCTCCTGGAAAAAATTCAGAAAAGAGAATCCTAAAAAAGTGAAAGTGAAGCATTATCAGAGAAGAGAGGGTAAGAAACATAACACTTAGTTCACATTTTTGCCAACCTGTCTTGCCTCTCCTTTTCCTCTGAGTATTCTCTCTTAACCAGAGCAAGGGGTACCACTGCTGAAGTAAATAGATTACTAAATCTGCAGTAGAATGTGGAAACCAGTGTGGACTGCAGGCACCCCTGCTGACTTGAATAGAAACACAACATCTTGTGAGTGTTACTTGCCCAGCTGGTTAGATGAGAAGAAAGGTTTGAGTTCAACTTATGCAGAAAGAGTCAGCTTCCTGCCAAGATATCAAATAGCAATGTCTGCAATAATATTATTGCCCTCTAACATCTGTAATATGCTGATGAGATTACTGTACCATGGATTATAAAGCCTGTTGTATTGCATTTCATTTGTCTTTATGGACTGTTTTATATTTTTAAGCAGCTTTCTACATGTTGTTCTATGATAGGAGCTGGATATTTTAGAACTTGTCCTGGGAGTTGAATTAAGTTGGCCTGAGGCATATGATGATGAAAGTAATAGAACCCAGAACCCACATACGTGGACTCCAAATCTTTAGTGTTCTTAAAAGTCTTTTCAAAACTGCATCCGGCTGTGGGTATCAGGGTTAGCTTCCCTCTTCTGTCGGGGAAGGAACTTAACCTTTGGTCATTTGGCTGCATACATTACATATTTCACTCTGCCCCACGGTCATCTCCTGAGAGGGCTATTCTGTGAGTCTTCTATTATTACTAGTTTCTGTTAGTGAAATTCCCAGAACTAACTTGGTTTCTTCCAAACCCTTGCCTTATGATATTTGATCCTAGATCCAGAAAATAAACCTAAAAGGAGCAAAAAGTTGTCATGTGAACAGGGGCATTTTTCCGGCCTTTTCTGAGGACCCCAGTCACACCCCAGGCTCTCTCCGGATCTGGCCCACCTCATGTGCATCTGGGTTCCCTAATCTGGCTCATTTGCTCACAGAGTTCTCGAATCCCTTAGCACTTTCCCACCATGAGGTTCTCTCTTCTCTCTACTATTGTTATAAATTTTATGTGTTAGGTAGGTTATTTCTAACAAGATATCGTGTGATAATAAATTCATCAAATAAGACCATTTTGTCTGGTGTTAGGTTGGATCAGGCATTGGGCTGTTGGGTAGAGTAAAAACAAAATCTTTTGCTTTAGCCAGATGTTGGCTAGTTCCTACCACTTAGAAACTGCCATGGCCAGAAAGGAAGGTGAGCATGAGAGAGGGGACAGAATAGTGGACTACATTCAAATCAACACTGTCATATTCCGTAGGTGTAAACATCGATAAGTTAACTCATCTGTGCCCTGATTTCTTCCTGTGCAAAGTCAGATTGCTAATGTCTGCCTTTTTAATTTATGAGGCTTTAACATGATGGTACAGGCACCCTTAAACTTCCAATTGCTGTACCAATAAAGGTGGCATTATTAACTTTACTGTGTAAAACTACAGATTCCCAGGAGCACCTTTTCCTGTGATGGCTGCAGCTACTAGAGGTCCTGCTGAGACTGGTCCTTGTGGAAGAATCCATCCATCGTGTTGTGCTAGCTGGGTGGTGTGACCAGGGCTGCAGCCTCCAGGGTGTGAATTTGGCAAGAGATCTAAGGTAAAATGAGTCCAGGGTTTGACCTGAGGTTATTTTTACCTTCCTTCTTTCTCATTAAATAGCTCATAAATGTCTTTGCAGGAAAAGCAATGTGGGAACAATGATAAAGTTTGAAATGACTAAAAGGCAACCCTAATCCAAAAATGAGAAGAAAAATTAGCTTAGGGTCATTCCATCAACTTTTGCTAGAAAAATATTGGAGAAACAGACTGATGATTTTAGTGTCAAAAGATTTAATTAATTATTCACTGTAAATTAGAATATGGGGCCATATACTTGCCAAGCAGAAGTTCCTGTTTCATGTCAGTTAAGTGTTGGGTACAGAATAGATTTAAATGTGGTATGTTTAAATTGAAGAATTTTTAAAGACTCTGTGGTGGATGTCTTGTGTTTTCTGTATTTAATTTCTTTTTTTTTTATTTTTACTTTATTTTACTTTACAATACTGTATTGGTTTTGCCATACATTGACATGAATCCACCACAGATGTACATGAGTTCCCAATCCTGAACTCCCCTCCACCTCCCTCCCCATATCATCTCTCTGGATCACCCCCATACACCAGCCCCAAGCATCCTATATCCTGTATTGAACCTAGACTGGCGATTCGTTTCTTACATGATAGTATACATGTTTCTGTGCCATTCTCCCAAATCATCCCACCCTCTCCCTCTCCCTCAGAGTCCAAAAGTCTGTTCTATACATCTGTGTCTCTTTTGCTGTCTTGTGTACAGGGTTATCATTACCATCTTTCTAAATTCCATATATATGTGTTAGTATACTGTATTGGTGTTTTTCTTTCTGGCTTACTTCACTCTGTATAATCGGCTCCAGCGTCATCCACCTCATTAGAACTGATTCAAATGTATTCTTTTTAATGGCTAATACTCCATTGTGTATATGTACCAGAGCTTTCTTATCCATTCATCTGCTGATGGACATCTAGGTTGCTTCCATGTCCTGACTGTTATAAACAGTGCTGCAATGAACATTGGGGTACATGTGTCTTTAATTTCTTATGCTTTTATATCAGGCTTATGTACATTTATTAAGTAAGTGTTCTTTGGATGATGAGAGGGGAATATATTGCAGAATTGACATTAACTTTTAAAAATTTGTTTTGGTAAAGTATAATGTTGTGTTAGTTTTTGTTGTAGAGCAAAGGGATATATTTATATTTATATCAGTAACAGCAAAGTTATTTATATATGTATTATTTTGTATATTCTTTTCCATTATGGTTTATTGCAAGATATTGTATAGTTCCCTGCGCTGTACAGTAGGACCTTGTTGTCCATGCATACTGTATATAATCCTATACATAGTAGTTTGCATATGCTAATCCCAAATTCCTAATCCATCCCTCTCTCACTCCCCACCAACCCCGGCAGCCACAAATCTGTTCTCTGTGTTTGTGAGTGTGTTTGCGTCTTGTAGATATGTTCATTTGTGTTGGATTTCAGTTTCCACATCTGAGTGATACCATATGGTATTTCTCTTTCTCTTCCTGATTTACTTCACTTAGTCTGATAAACTCTAGGCTGTCCATGTTGCTGCAGATGGCATTATTTCATTCTGCTTTATGGCTAAGTAATATTCCACTGTAAATATGTGCCATGACTTCTTTATCCATTCCTCTTTTGATGGACATTTAGGTTTCTTCTGTGAATAATGCTGTAGTGAATATTCAGATGCATATATCTTTTCAAATTATGGTTTTCTCTGGGTATTTGTGTGGCTTCTCTTGTGACTCAGTGGTAAAGAATCAGCTTGCAGTTCAGGAGAAGCAGATTCAATCCCCGGGTGGGGAGAGTCCATGAAGAAGAAAATGATGACCCACTCCAGTACTGGTGCCAGGAGAATCCCACAGACATAAAACCCTGGCAGGCTACAGTCCACAGGTCACAAAGAGTTGGACACAACTGATCTGAGCACACATGCCCTAGATATGTGCCCAGGAGTAGGGTTCCTGGATCATATGGTATTTCTATGTTTAGTTTTTTGAGAACTCTCCATACTGTTCTCTAGAGTAGCTACACCAATTTACATTGCCGCCAACAGTGTAGGAGAGTTCCACTTTTTCTCCACATCTTCTCTAGCGTTTATCATTTTTAGACCTTTTAATGATGCCTATTCTGACCAGTGCTAGGAGATAACCTCATTGTAGCCTTGATTTTCATTTCTCTGATAATTAGTGATACTGAGCATCTTGCCATGTGCCTTTTGGACATTTACATGTCTTTGGAGAAATGTCTATTTAGGTCTGCAGAATTAGCTTTAGATATTCTATAATCTGTTGCTAACTTGTGAAAACTTTTCATACACATGAACATTTATTTAACTATAAAATAAAATATTAAAAAGGAAACTAGTTATATATGTTGGCTTGCCCAGGACAGTATCTGTTGATGCCAACCAATTTCATCCTATAATTAGAGCTAGTACTTCTTTCTCTCAATTTTGAATTTAAATCTGAATGATCTTAAATTATGTCCCTCTTTATAGATTTTGCTTTCCCTGAACCAAATTATTCATTTAGAACTTCAGAAAGTCAAATAATTAAGGTCATAAAATATGGAAGTTAGTAATTATCAATAAGTAACACAGCAAGGTGTAGACGTAGATTCTTTAAAATCATTGTTTGGTAAATGGAAAAGCATTTGCTGAGAATCAAGTATTATCTTTTATGGATTCTCAGTGAAATGCTACATTTAATGGCAAAGGTGAATTTAAAAGTCAAAACACTTTTCAAATAACAGTAACTAGGAATGCAACTATATGCAGGACTCTCTCTATGAAGACTTTTCTTTGGGACTTGCAAAGAAGCAGCCTATGGTATAGAGAAGATATTTAACTAGATTTTAGGGGAAAATATATTGATAATTCCTCTGTATTATATGTAGTAAAACAAGATAATTTTATAGAAAGTAATTTCATGAAATTTAAAAGCAAATGCTTAATTAGATATGGAAACATGTATAATATCACATAAGAAATGAATCACCAGCCTAGGTTGGATATAAGATTCTTGGGGCTGGTGCACTGGGATGACCCGGAGGGATGATACGGGGAGGGAGGTGGGAGCGGGGTTCAGGACGGGGAACATGTGTACACCCGTGTGGATTCATGTTGATGTGTGGCAGAACCAATACAATATTGTAAAGTAATTAGCTTCCAATTAAAATGAATTAATTTAAATTAAAAACAACAAAGAACCATAATGAACCAAACATATACATTTATCTAACATAAAGTATAACACTTTGTTGATGATTTCCATATTACTTAGTATCATATTTTCTATATTTCCCATAATTATGCCAGATAATTATCCTCTATTTTTGTACAGCAGCACTCAGTTGTGTCCAACTCTTTGCCACCCCATGGACTATACAGTCCATGATTTTCTCCAGGCCAGAATATTGGAGAGGGTAACCTTTCCCTTCTCCAGGGGATCTTCCCAACCCAGGGATTGAACCCAGGTCTCCCTCACTGCAGACAGATTCTTTACCAGCTGAGCCGCAAGGGAAGCCCAGTTATCCTCTGGGAGATGCCATTATATTCAGATAGAGCAGAGATGTGAATGAAAACCAATTAAGGTATCCGTGCTGTCTTATAAGTGTCTTACCAGCTTAGCTTTTTTTCATAGACTTTGATTCATGATCTACATATTCACAAGTGAGGACTAGTGTAGTAGTGGTTATTGATGGGGTTTTTTGTTTGTATTTGCTAAACTTTATGTAGTCTATTAAATTAGTTCCAACTTGGCGTTCCTGTACCCAAAGCATTCTTGATTCATATTTGAGCAGGTTCTTAATCTCAAGCATATCAAGTTATTTTATTTATTTTTTACATATAAATTTATTTATTTTAATTGGAGGCTAATTACTTTACAATATTGTATTGGTTTTGCCATACATCAACATGAATCTGCCACGGGTGGGCACTGGGATCAAGTTATTTTAAAGTTGTAAGTGATGAGTGCACAAGAGTCATATGACACATTTTTCTTATTTAAACATAGCTCTTAACACACAAGGAGGAGTTCTGTTTTCAAATTATGGGGTCTATATTTTAGAAAAAATAGATGGTATATGAAATATTTAAGCAATTCATAAATCAATGTATCAGGTCTTTTTAAATATAGAATATTATCTCAGGTAGTTCAGACAGTAAAGAATCTGCCTGCAATGCAGGAGACCTGGATTTGACCACTGGGTTGGGAAGATCCCCTGGAGAAGGGCATGGCAACCCACTCCTGTATTCTTGCCTGAGAATTCCATGGGCAGAGGAGCCTGGCAGGATTCCTTTGGGGTCGCACAAAGAGGGACATGACTAAGTGACTGACACACTCACACGGATCCACATTCAGAAGTTCTATCCAGGTCAGAAAGATTAGTTAGTATCTTAGTAGAAAGAGATAAAAACAAAAGTAAAGTAACCCAAAGGCTTTCTTTTTATTTTTTACCCAGTTTAGCAGATTTATCTGCCTTAGCTATCTCTATCTTATAATATATTGAAACTTAAGCCTTCTTTCCTAACTCTTTTTTTCCTTCAGAAAAACATGATATATTTTATATCCTGTTATCTGAAATATAGGATTATAGTATCAGCTGGCTAATATACTCTAGATATTAATTTTTTGGTAAGAGTAAAAATTATAAAGAAATTCTGTTTTGATATTCTTCACAATAATCATGACAATTGTCACAAAATGTGATTTGGAGAAATAAAATAACATAAAATCTTCTTATCTTTAGGCTGAATACTTCAGTGTATAGATTCTCTGTTCCCTAGGCCAAAAACAGTGACCTAATATATCGCAGCCTGAAGTAATCTTGATAGCTGTCTTTAAAAGATTGTACCATCTGAGTATTGTTCCAGACATAAGTATTAGAAAGGTATTTCATGGTATTTGGAGCTTCAAAGGTCTGAGCTATAATATTCACTGTATGATCGATATTCAGTCAGGTGACTTTCTAGTCCTGCCTTCTAAAAGACAGCAAAGTGGAAGATTCCTGGAGGCACAGGTGCAATTTTAAAAAGTCAAAGTCCAAATAGATAAACAACAAGGTCCTACCATAGAGCACGGGAACTACATTCAACACTTTGTGATAAACCATAATGGAAAAGAGTATGAAAAATAATGTGCATACTTGTATAACCGAATCACATTTCTGTACAGCAGAAATTAACACAACATTGTAAATCAGCTATACGTCAATAGATAATTAAAAAAAAAAAAGTTAAAAAAGAAAAACATGGTCCTGGCCATTGGGGTCAGATATGGTAAGGTAGGGCACATCCTAGAAAGCATGACGTATGTACTTTGGAAAAGGCTAATTAGGTAGCAAGACAAATTGTGCAGAATGAGTGGTGGTTCTAAGAGCTGAAGGACTTTCGGAAGCTCCCTCTTGCCCTTCCTTCTATAATTCCATTTCCTTCTGATTTGCCTTCTTCTGTGTGGTTTCTGGTCATGAACTCAGTCACCCGTATGTGTCAATGATCTCAAGTCTGTGTTACAACACTGAAATTGTCTACCAAATCCTGAATTCACATACCTTGCTGCTGCTGCTGCTAAGTCACTTCAGTCGTGTCCGACTCTGTGTGACCCCATAGACGGCAGCCCCCAGCCTCCCTCGTCCCTGGGATTCTCCAGGCAAGAACACTGGAGTGGGTTGCCATTTCCTTCTCCAATGCATGAAAGTGAAAAGTGAAAGGGAAGTCACTCAGTCCTGTCCGACGCTTAGCGACCCCATGGACTGCAGCCCACCAGGCTCCTCCATCCCTGGGATTTTCCAGGCAAGAGTACTGGAATGGGGTGCCATTACCTTACCACTTGCTAAAGTGTCTCCACCTGGATGCCCCATGGGTGCTTCAAACTGAGTGTTATCGTTCGTCCATTTCTTGAGTTTCTGCATCAGCCCTGCAAACACTTGTACGAGTCTCGTCTGTGTGGGTAGACCACCATTGCAGCCCCTCACTCACTGTGTTGGCAAGCCCTTCAGGTTCAATCGTCTGCCTGTGTACACCGTCCCCTCAGCATCAGCCCTGACATCAAGGTCGTTCTCATCTATGTCTGTCTCATAAGCACAGCACTTGCCATGGGATAGGCACATGGATTTCTAGACTGTGTGCATGAATGAATGAGCACGTTCAGAGGATGTGGGGCGAAAGAGTCATCTAAGGCTGCTGGATAGACTCATAGGGTACGAGTAGGTGGCTGGAGTGGGAAGTTTATTCTAACTAGGAGGATTCTATCAACATATTCTGAAAGCAAAAAAAATGAGCTGTGTATTTTGACTATTGAGAGAACCATGTTGGCCAGAATTTATGAGAAGAACATACTGGTTGTTAGATATTACAAGGTGAAATTGAAGTAAGATTTTCAGATGATATGTTGTACTCTTAATTTATCATTCATGGCTTTGTGAAGGACAGCATTCTGACAGTGTTTGAATGCCAGTGTCGGAGGATGTAAACAACACATTTTAAAAAGTAATCCTCTAGACAGACAAGCTTAATGGAAACATTTCCTTTGAATACAAACAGTAACTTCAGTGAGCGTTTAAAGCATAATATGGATTCTCTGATTTGATAGTTAGAATTAGATCAGATGATTATGACTGTAAAGTATTGTACTTTTATAAATATTATATTTTTAAATGCTTTCTGGTTAAGTCATCTTCTAAACTTTTTTTTTAAATCTGAAATATAGTTGATTTACAATCTGTTGATTTTAGATGTAGAGAAAAATGATTCAGTTATACACACATACACACATATGTATTCTTTCTCAGGTTCTTTTCCCTTATAGGTTATCATAAAATATTGACTAGAGTCTCTTGTGCTATACAGTTGTCATTGTTGATGATCAATTTTATATATATAGTAGTGTGTACATGGTAATCCAATCTCCTAATTTATCTCTCCCCTCCTTTGCTCTTTGGTAATCATAATTTTGTTCTCTGTCTGTGGGTCCGTTTCTGTTTCTTAAATGATTTCATTTGGATTAATTTGTAGATTCCATGTATAAGTGCTACATTTAATATTTGTCTTTCTCCTTCTGGTTTGCTTAGAATGATAATCTCTAGGTCCATCTGTGCTGCTGCAAATGGCTTTATTTCATTCTTTTTTATGACTGAGTAGTATTCCATTATATATATGAACCACAACTTCTTTACCCATCCTCTTCCAAACTTAAACCCTTTGAAGACAAGAATCTGCTCTTACTCATTTTCATATTTCCACTGCCTAACCTGTGGGCAGTAAACAGTGGGACCTCAGTAAGTGCTGCTTGAGCTGAGCTGCATGGTCTGCCTGCTGAGGACACAAACGCACTCGTCTCTGACACAACACAGTTAGACTGAGTTGAAATGTGAATGGGAGCTTAGAGGCTGCCTTGTCTGGGTCTGGCAAATATTCAGAATGCACAGACAACTTCCTGAAGCTAGAACAGTATCGCTGGTAAATGTCAGATGCCTCAAAACCCTTCTGCATGGAGTATTCCAGGCCATCAACTGATGAGAGTTGCAATCAAGATAACACATTTTAGCCACTGAATATTTATTCCAGCTCCACTTTTAAGACAAGAAAACTGAAGCCCAGAGATTGTTTCCACTTTAATTAGTAATTGGCTAGAGAGTTAGGAATAAGACTTGGGGTTTTCGCTCCCTGGTCCAGTGTTTTTTCTACTCTCACACTCTCTCCCCATGGTTTCATTTTAATGACCATCAAATTCAAAAGATTATATTTTTTCAAATTCGGTTTGATTTGTCTGCTCTATATGGTTGTATCCTGTTATAGAAAACTCCAAGGAAATCCCTTATTTATTTTGATGATTTTGAATTTGGTTATATTTAATATTACTCATAATAAGTAGGTAATTTACAGGGATCAAGAAACACTTTATTTAAAGATTTCATTTTCAGTGGTATTTGTTACAATCCTACTTAAGTTGCATTAATAATTATCAACTGTGATCATTTTATTTTTAATTTTTAATACATCTTGAAAGAGACTATGTTTTCAGTTTGCTGTAATTTATTAATGATTCCAAAGAGCTTTTCCTACCATGCATTTGAATTATATACAGATTAAATTCATGTTTTGTTTTATCAGTAGGAAAAACGAGTTGGTCTTTGTTCATTCCGAGAACTTTCCTTGGTTCTCTCTCATCTGGAGGTTTGGTTTCAGTTAGACTATTGGTTGGGCTTCCCAAGCAGTGCTAGTGGTGAAGAATCTGCCTGCCCATGTGGAACACTCAAGGGACACAAGTTCAGTCCCTGGGTTGGGAAGATCCCCTGCAGAAGGAAATGGCAACCTGTTCCAGTATTCTTACCTGGAAAATTCCATGGGCAGAGAAGCCTGGTGGGCTACAACTCACGGGCTTGCAAAGAGTCAGACACGACTGAGCAACTGAACACACACAGACTATTGGTCAGTGACCCAGAGAAAGAATCAGTAGGTTAGGGAAGGGGGTGGTATCCTATGTATAGACCCGTGAACACTCCCACTCATCAATCCATCTGTACTTAACCACCTCACACCCACACACCTGAAAATGTATTCTTCCTATAAAGTCTTTTTTAAGGAGTTTAATTTTATCTCATTTAGAGAATTGGCATGATCTAGACATTCCTCACTTACTTTTTTGCATTACATAGTTTCATTTATTTATTTTTAAATTTTATTTATTATGGTAAAAGTCATATAATATAAAACATACTATTTTAACCATATTTCCTGTACAGTTCAGTGGCACTAAGAATATTATTGTGTACATCTCTCACCATCATCCATCTCTCAAAATTTTCACTTTCCTAAATTGAAACTCTGTCCATATTAAACAGTAAGTCCCCATTCCCCCTCCCCACCCCCTGAACCCCAGCCCTTGGCACCTCCCAATGTTCTTTCTGAATCTGATGATTCTAGGTATCTCATGTAAGTGGAATCAACAGTATTTGTCTGCACCTAATGTATATTGGAATGTGCTTTAAGGTTATCTTAAAATATATGTCCTACAAATAGTTGTTCCTTCTTTTTTCCCCTTGTGCTATACAGTATTTTTGTAAGCACAACCTATCCTGTGAACTTTGCCTCAATGAACATTCTGGAAGAAGCAGTCCTGTTTCCATATATGCCCACCCTGGCCATAGTGATTGGACTAAAGATAAAAGATATGATCCCAGTCCAGATGATTCATTGACCAACCAAGAACTAGTAAGGTTCTCTTTCGAAATGAAAATAAGAAACAATCAGGGAGTCAGGAGAGTGAGTGATACCCATTCATTTTTTCTTGGAACAGAAATGGATTGAGCATTTATGATATGCTAGGAATTGTACTGAAATTAATAGAATTATCCAGAGTCCATGCCCTTTGCAGGGGGAGATGTATTTTACTTAAGTCAAATCAAAATTAAATGAGAAATTAATATCTCTGATAAATGCAACACAGGACAATACATGATCCTTTGATAATATAAGCCAGGAATTCTGACTGAGATCAGGCTGGCCAGGAGTGGAAGTGGCAGTGAGACTGAACTAAGATCTGAGGATGAGGAGGAGTTAGTGAGGCAAAAATGGAGAGGGGTACCCAGCCAGTGAGGGAATCAGAGGGTCTCAGGTGGGGGAGGGAGGGGTGATTCTGAAAAAGGGGAAGGAAACCAGTGTCATGGAAGAGCAGACAGATGGCTTGAGAGGGTCTTGGAGAGTAGAGCCTGAGAACATGAGTTCTTCCAGGTCATGTAATAGAGGTTTATCTTCATCTGAAGAGCCAAAAGACTTTGAGAGAAATGATATAAGCCTATTCGTATAAGATCCATCTGGCTCCAATATCTAGAAATGATTGGATGGAGCACAAGTGTGTGTAAAGACTCGGGGAGGCTATTGCAGGACTCAGCGTGAGAGATGTTAGAAGCAAGGGCTTTGTGGAAATGGCAAAATGTTAGGACTGGAGAGAGATTTGGTATGCCAGAGACACATTTTTTTTTTTCCTTTTAAAAGCTTGAAAATGGGCTAACTTCTGACTTGTACCACCAGAAAGGGAGATCCTGTATCTTGTCTTGGTCATTTTGCTTCTGCAGGCTGGAGGTTTGGACCTTAGAATAAAGATGGTTGGAAATGTAAACTCCCAGTGAGCCATCTCTGCACAGGTACCAGAGATGCTACAGATGATGAGTGATTAGATCCAGAGGAGGAGAAAACCTAGGAATTAGCCTTAAAGAAACTTTACCTTTCAAAGCAGAAAAGCAACAGTAACCTTGCAAAGGCATTGTAGAGAAGCAAAGGATAAAACTCTGGAGACATCTTGTTACACCAAACAAAAGGGAAGAGAGAATTTCAAGGAGGATAAGGCACTCTCACTAGGATGCCTAAAATGAAGGAAACTGGCAACATCCAATGCTGAGGAAGGTCATGAGGAACCAGAATTCTCAATTACTGTGTGTGAAAGCATAGTATGGTGCACCACCTTAGAAAAATCTTTGGTAATTGCTATAGAATTAAACATGCTTTTATATTATGACCTAGCAGTTAATTATACCATTCATAGAGGTTATAGGAAAGAAATGAAAAATTTCTTTGAAAAAATTCTTTTACAAGAATATTTAGATCAACCTTCTTCATAATAGCTCTAAACTGAAAAAGAATGAGCTAAAACCCTGTGGTATATTCATCCAATGAAATACTATCCAGCAATGAACAGGAGCAAACCACTGGTACATGAACACACATATGAACTCAGAAGCATCATGCAGAATGAAAAAAGCCAGACACAAATCATGCAGACCATAAAATTCCATTTACATGAAGCTCCAGAACACACAAACTTAATCCACTTGTTAGAAACTAGACTGGCATTCAGCTCTGATAGTGTAGCTGAGGGCTTGACAGGAAGGGGATAGGAGGTAATTTTCTGGAGGGTTAGAAATGTTCTCTATTTTGATAAGGGTGTGTATTATATGTGTGTATGTACTTCTCAAGACCAATCAAACTGTACACTTAAGATCTATGCATTTCACTGTATGTAAATGGCACCCCACTCCAGTACTTTTGCCTGGAAAATCCCATGGGCAGAGGAGCCTGCTAGGCTGCAGTCCATGGGGTCGCTAAGAGTAGGACACGACTGAGCGACTTCACTTTTACTTCTCACTTTCATGCATTGGAGAAGGAAATGCAACCCACTCCAGTGTTCTTGCCTGGAGAATCCCAGGGATGGGGGAGCCTGGTGGGCTGCCATCTCTGGGGTCGCACAGAGTCGGACACAACTGAAGCGACTTAGCAGCAGCAGCAGCAGCAGCAGCAAATTATATCTGAATTAATAGAAAAGGAATTCAGCTGAGACAGACAATAGGGTGAGAACTGATAAATAACTATTAGAGTCAGTAACAAGAAATACCACTGTAACTTCATAAAATATACACACATAGCTGGTAAATGCATTAATTAGCATGGACAAATCTTTCCAGAAGTTTGGGAAGAGGGACATAAGGTATACCAGGGGGTTATGGGAGGCAGGTCCAATATGGATATATGTCCATTGGCAGATGAATGGAAAAGGAATTTGTGGCACATATACACAATGGAATATTATTCAACTATAAAAAAAGGCAAGCATTTCAGTCAGTCCTAAAGAGGTGGATGAATCTAGAGCCTACTATAGAGAGTAAAGAAAGTCAGAAAGAGAAAGGCAAATGTCATATATTAATGCACGTCTCTGGCATCTAGAAAGATGGTACTGATGATCCTATGTGCAGGGCAGAAAGGAGACACAGCCATATAGGACAGACCTCCAACAGAGTGGGGGAAGGAGAGGGTGGGATGGCTTGAGGGGAGAGCATTGAAACATACCCTTCAGCATATGGAAAATGCATAGCAAGTGGGAGTTTGATGTATGAGGCCAGAACCCACCAGTGCTCTGTGACAACTTAGAGGGATGGAGTGGGGAGGGAGGGAGAGAGGAGGCAGGTTTAGGAGGTTGGAGGTTGTATGCCTATGGCCGATTCATGTTGATGTATGTCACAGGCCGTCACAATATTGTAAAGTAATTATCCCCCAGTTAATAACAAGATGACAAAAATAAAAATGGTGATGGAAATATGGCTTGAATAAAGGAAGGTGTAAGTTTGTGACTGGAAAGATGAGGGACCTTATATCTGATGGTTTCTGTTTTTCTGGAAGTTGGATTGGAGTCATCTTCTGAGAATGAGGGGAGTTGGAGATTTGAGGGTGAGGAAGAAATTCTGAAATATTTGAGTTGGAAAGCAGGATTGTAGATTTGCAGAAGTATCCAGAGGAAGCCATGTTGGGTCATGTGCAAGAGGAGTCAGTGGTGGGGATAGTTTCAGGTAAAAGGCGTGGTTGCTGAGAGAGGCCTTCTGGCTCCCAAGTGGAGAGACTTTGGTCCTGACCTCTGGGCAGATTCACAGTGAGGCTGTCTGAACTCTTGGCTGTTCATCTGGATCTTATTTGAGTAGGTTTCTATTTCTTCCAGCCTAAAGAAAGCCATAAGTAGGACTTTCTAGTTCTGCTTTCTGTGCTAGAGATACCAGCTATTCTCAAGTCTGCATCTTTAGTTTTCAGGCTCTGCGAGGATATTTTCAATTCAGTAATGAGTAAATATTGGGCTAGCCAAGAAGTTTGTTTGGATTTTTCTATAACATCTTACAGAAAATCCAAAAAACTGTTTGGTAAACTCAGCATATATATATATATATATATATACACATATATACACACACATACATGTGTGTGTGTGTGTATCAGCTTCTCTGATGGCTCAGAAATCTGCCTGCAATGCAGGAAATGAGGTTCCATCCTTGGGTCAGGAAGATCTGGAGAAGAAAATGGCTATACCCACTTCAGTATTCTTGTCTGGAGAATTACATGAACCAATGCCTGTGAAAAGAAGAGAACTGAAAGGCAAAGGAGAAAAGGAAAGATATACCCACTTGAATGCAGAGTTCCACAGAATAGCATGGAGAGATAAGAAAGCCTTCCTCAGTGATCAGTGCAAAACAATAGAGAAAAATAATAGAGTGGGAAAGACTAGAGATCTCTTCAAGAAAACTAGAGATATCAAGGGAATATTTCATGCAAAGATGGGCACAATAAAGGACAGAAATGGTATGGACTTAACAGAAGCAAAAGATATTAAGAAGAAGTGGCAAGAATACACAGAAAAACTATACAAAAACGGTCTTCATGACCCAGATAACCACGATGGTGTGATCACTCACCTTGAATCAAACATCCTGGAATGCAAAGTCAAGTGGGCCTTTGGAAGCATCACTACAAACAAAACTAGTGGAGGTGATGGAATTCCAGTTGTACTATTTCAAATCCTAAAAGATGATGCTGTGAAAGTGCTGCACTCAATATGTCAGCAAATAGTGGCCACAGGACTGGAAAAGGTCAGTTTTCATTCCAATCCCTAAAGAAAGCGATGCCAAAGAATGCTCAAACTACCGCACAATTGCACTCATCTCACACGCTAGTAAAGTAATGCTCAAAATCCTCCAAGCCAGGCTTCAACAGTACATGAACCATGAATTTCCAGATGTTCATGCTGGACTTAGAAAAGGCAGAGAAACCAGAGATCAAATTACCAACATTTGTTGGATCATCGAAAAAGCAAGAGAGTTCCAGAAAAAACATCTATCTCTGCTTTATTGGCTATGCCAAAGCCTTTGACTGTGTGAATCACAACAAACTGTAGAAAATTCTTAAAGTGATGGGAATACCAGACCACATGACCTGCCTCCTGAAAAATCTGTATACAGGTCAATAAGCAAAAGCTAGAACTGACATGGAACTAGACTGGTTCCAAATCAAGAAAGGAGTATGGCAAGGCTGTATATTGTCACCCTGCTTATTTAACTTATATGCAGAGTACATCATGAGAAATGCTGGATTGGATGAAGCACAAGCTGGAATTAAGATTTCTGGGAGAAATATGAATAACCTCAGATATGCAGATGACACCACACTTATGGCAGAATGCAAAGAACTAAAGAGCCTCTTGATGAAACTGATAGAGAAGAGTGGTTTAAATCTCAACATTCAGAAAACAAAGATCATGGCAACTGATCCTATCACTTCATGGCAAATACATGGGGAAAAAATGGAAACAGTGAGAGGTTTTATTTTGGGGTCCTCCAAAATCACTGCAGATGGTGACTGCAGTCATGAAATTAAAAGACACTTGTTCCTTGGAAGAAAAGTTATGACCAACCTAATAGGATATTAAAGAGCAGAGACATTACTTTGCCAACAAAGCTCCATGTAGTCAAAGCTATGGTTTTTCCAGTGGTTATGTATGGATGTGAGAGTTGGACTGTAATGAAAGCTGAGCGCTGAAGAATTGATGCTTTTGAACTGTGGTGTTGGAGAAGACTCTTGAGAGTCCCTTGGACTGCAAGGAGATCCAACCAGTCCATCCTACAGGAAATCAGTCCTGAATGCTCATTGGAAGGACTGATGCTGAAGCTGAAACTCCAATACTTTGGCCACCTGATGTGAAGAACTGACTCCTTTGAAAAGACTGTGATGCTGGGAAAGATTGAAGGTGGGAGAAGAAGGGGATGACAGAGGATGAGATGGTTGGATGGCATCACCGACTCAATGGACGATACTGAGTAAGCTCCAGGAGTTGGTGATAGACAGGGAGGCCTGGTGTTCTGCAGTCCATGAGGTCACAAGAGTTGGACATGACTGAGTGACTGAACTGAACTGAGGAGCCTCATGGGCTACAGTTCAACTGAGTGACAAACACAACAATAATATATGTGTGTGTGTGCTTGTGTGTGTGTGTGTGTGTGTGCACATAGCAAGCCTTTTTGAAGTCTCCATAAATGAGCACTGTGCTGTCAAAAGACATTGTCCTCCTCTTCTTCCGCATACCTCTCTTAGTTTATGTTCTGTCCTCTCTCTCAGGATGCTCCTGTTTATTTGAGTTGAATGCATTTGGAGACACAGAATAGAGAGTGACATGATTTGCTTCACATCTTTACCGTGAGGGACAGCCTGGGACACACGATGTGATGGGGAAATCTCTGAACACCTTAGTTTGACTTGTTTCCCATCTTTGTGGTTAGAGAGTCATTTAGATTTGCTGTCGGTCAGACTCCCTAGGAACAGACTCTGAGGTGGGGATTCTTGTGCAAGAAGTTTATTAGACAGTGCTTTGGGGATTGACATCTGGATAGGAAGGAAAGCAGCAGATTATAAAGAGAGAGAAGCTCGACTGCAGTGCAGGTCCAGTAAGACCCCATCAGCCCCTTGGAGGCAGTGACAGTAGTTACAGTATTCTTGCATTGAATGATCACCAGACTCATGCCACGCAGGCCATGGGACCTGGCCATTGGAGAGCTGGCTCTGGTTAGCAGAGGACAATTCAGAGAGGTTTACCAGTTAAGAGAATCCCCTACATGTGCCTACAATGAATGGAGCATCTGGACAGCTTTGGGCAGTGCCACTTAATAGTCTTAGCTAAAAATCAAACTAAGAAATTTGGTGAATTAAATATTTTTTAACTGCCTGAAAATTTAAGGAAGCAAAATGCTATATATGAAGTCATTTAATCAGATAAACCTATGATTTATGAACAAAATTGAATATTTAAATCAATTTTTGAGACTGTCCAAATTGTACTTCTATCTGGGATTTGACAATATGACCAGAACATTAAATTATAAGTCTGTGCATAGATTGAAGGCAGGAGGAGAAGGGGACGATACAGGACGAGATGGTCGGATGGCATTACCAACTCGATGGACATGAGCTTGAGCAAGCTTTGGGAGATGGTGAAGGACAGGGAGGCCTGGCATTCTGCAGTCCATGGGGTTGCAAGAATTCGATGCAACTGAGTGACTGAACATCAACAAAATAGAACGTTTGAAAATTCCAGTGAGGCAGTGAATAAGATTTGTAGAGGGTGGTGACTTCACTTGGGAAAGATATCTCTGATTTCTTTCTGCATTTAATTGGAAAGATGAGCCTTCATAAAATCTTAATCTGTATAATATTTCTTACCACCAATTTTCCCATAAACAAGGCAATTGACCTGGTACCTCAAACAGTATGGAAGATATGCAATGACAAGATTTTTATTCAGTGACAAAAGTTTTGAGACAACTATGACGCATCGTTTAGCAAATGAGACAACTATGACGCATATGACTCCTCCCATTTAGGCCATTCTTCCCCAAACATCCTTACCTCATCCTCTGAAGCGTGTGCTTCTAAAGCTCTGAACTCTATGGACCCCTTATTATCTGTGAAAACAGACAATTGAATTTTAGAGATCTACTCAGGTTTCAGCCTGAATATCCTTATTAAATTAAAAGTTTATATTTGCCAGAAAAAAAAAATGAGCCAAGCAACTTTCCTGGCTTAACATAGTAAAACTTCATTTCTCATGAGTACTGCTCTGTGTGGGTTGAGTGGCCTCTTCTCCCAGGAGGGAGTGACCTCTGGACCACGTGGTCACAGCCAGGGAGGGGATGGATAGGTGAGGTTGAATGAACCTGTGTCACTGCTGCCCACGGGCCACTGGCAGGGTCCAGACAGCTGTGAGAGAGGAGAGGAGCTGTGAGAGAGCATGTGGACATTGGATGAGCAATTTAGAATGATTTAAAAGTCAGTGTTTTATTAATTCAGCTACTTGATGCAAAAAAGAAATGTTACTTTCCTCAATATAGAATTATTAACCCATTGAAGATAGAGGTCAGTATTTAGGCTCATGGAATTGGAGTCAAAAGGTGACTTCAGCATCCAAATCAGAGGTTTCCACACTGTGTCTGGAGGATTTCCCCCAGAGTTTGGGCAGTGATAGTGAGCAGAGGAGAGAAAGTTCGTGAACAGAGTCTGAGACATGGATGCTATCATGCCATAGCTCCTGCTTTAACCCCAGATCTCGACTTTAGCAGTTTTATAGTTTGCAATTCGGGTATCTTACTGAAAATAAGAACAGTTTTGCAGCTAAAGGAAATAGCTGAAAACCATTCATCCATTCCGATATTATTCCTTTCATAGCCGTGGAGGTTTATTCATCCGTTTAACCAATATCTCTGCGTACTTGCTATGCAGCAGGTGCTGGTGTAGGTTGTGAGAGCAGGATTCCTGTCCTGCTCAAGAGAACACTCTGGCATGTCCCAGAGAGCGCCAGTGCCCCCAGCATCCAAGTAAGATCTAGAGCCCATTTCCCTAACTCTTAGCCCCAACTGAAATTACAGTACTTTGTGAACTGAGAATATTTTGAAGACTGCTCAGAAATGACTAGCTCTGGAGTGTCTATACTTCCCATGGAAGATGGCATCTGTCTTGGAGAAAGAACACTAAACCCCTTGATTTCTTTTAAGTGCAAAATATAGGCATCGTTTGGACTTCTTTTCTTCCTCACTTCTAATATCTAGTTGACCAAGGAATTTTCCTCTCAGAGTCCAGCATGCATCCATTGTGGCATGCATGCTAAATCCATTCAGTTATGTCCGACTCTTGTGATGCTATGGACGGTAGCCCACCAGGCTTCTCTGTCCATGGTATTCGCTAGGCAAGAATACTGTAGTAGGGTGCCATACTCTCCTCCAGGGCATCTTCCCAAACCAAAAATTGAACCCGCATCTCTTACCTCTCCTGCTTTGGCATGAGAGTTCTTTATCACTAGCACCACCTGGGAAGTCCCATGCATCGGTTAGGACCAAGTATTATTAACAACTAGCATTTGTAGAAGTAAGACAATTATTACTACTATTTCTACTTACATTAAATAGAGAAAAAGTGATTTAAGTCAAGATTACACAGAACGAGCAGTGAATGCTCCATGGACTTGGGAAATAAACTTCATTATTATGTGTTATTACAAACAGATACTGAAATACAAATCATAAGGGAGCTCTCTGATTGTGCACACTTACCACTCCTTGTGGCCCGAGTTACTGTGGGATGCAGAGGAGGGAGAGCTTAAATGTGTGAATTTCAGAATCAAAGAGGCCTGGGCGTGCATCCCAGACTCTAGGGCCCACTGTGTGATCTCAATCAGCCATGTTTCCCTCCAAGGTCTTATCTGTGGTACAGAGCTTGTGGAGCAGTAACTAAGAGAGCAACAGTTACGTGATACACTTGGCACAACTCTTCATCCAAGGGCAGCATTAACAACTTCGGGCTGTCATAATCGGTATTTATAACAGTGTGAAAGTAAATAGTACTGTGCATCCAATATTCATGCCTCTCTGAGTATAAAGACAGGAGCAACTACACTGTGAGCCCTGTTCCAGCTCAGAGGCACAGAACTTGCTGTGTTGATGCTACATAAAGGAACTTTAAATCACAATTGGAGCCTCTTTCTCAAGTGTGCTGAGCCTGAATACCCTATTCATTGATGTGGTTTTAGCACAATTCAGTTACCTGAGCTTTGGGAACACACAGAAGAAGGGGGTGCTTTTTTATCCAACTTGGGTAATATCCTTATTTTAGCAACATTTTGAAATAGGTTTACCATGCATTATACCAATAGATTTAACTCTTCCCTTTTGTTGTTTTACTAAGGAAACATTTTTGACTCACCTATTTGGTTTATAATCTCAGATGAATGCATAGAGATTTACATACATAATTCATATGGTTTGTATTCAGTGAGACAGACTGAAAGTCAAATATCCTATTTCCAACCAGAAATAATCTTTGTACAAGACTGCCTTATTTCAAAAATTAACAGATTTCCACACTGAATCTATGATATTCCTGAGTAAGTACTCATAATAAATGGTGAATAAAATATAAAAATGTTCTTCAAAAACATTGTTTAAATGAAAGGCAAGAATGAATTTATACTGGTGAATAGTTGGAATAGTGCTGACATTTTTATACAAAATTGGAAGTAATGAGAATAAATTTCTGGTGTTTTAAAGAGAAAAAGCATCATAGATCTGTACCTTTGCTGAGACTAAAGTGTAATGAAAAAAACTGAAAGATATAATAAAAATATCTAACCATCACTACCAACTTCTAGCTTATAGCAAGCATTTATGAGTGTGTGTGTGTCTGTACGTGTGTACAAATCACCACATATATCAAAATGCCTGCTTTTAACTCATGAGAAAATCAAGTGCTCGTAATAATGACCTCTGTTTTATTGGTGAAACTCTGGCAAATTGAATATATATTCTACAGCACTTTCTGGGTAGGGAAGATCCCTTGGAGGAAGAAATGGTAACCCAGTATTCTTACCTGGAAAATCCCATGGACAGAGGAGCCTGGAGGGCTACAGTCCATGGGGTTGCAAAGAGTTGGACACGACTGAGTGACTGAGCAGACACACAATGATGACTTAAAAGAATCAGTGTAAATCTGAGAATTAGTCCTTAATTTTGTTTCCTTCAAATTTGAAATTAAGAGGCTAAGCTGTTTGCCTGTATCCCACCAGCATCATTAAATCTTTTATGCTGTAGGTCTATATGCTGCTGCTGCTGCTACTAAGTTGCTTCAGTCCTGTCTGACTCTGTGCAACCCCATAGATGGCAGCCCCCCAGGCTCCCCCGTCCCTGGGATTCTCCAGGCAAGAACACTGGAGTGGGGTGCCATTTCCTTCTCCAATGCATGAAAGTGAAAAGTGAAAGTGAAGTCGCTCAGTCATGTCTGACTCTTTGTGACCCCATGAACTGCAGCCTACCAAGCTCCTCCACCCATGGGATTTTCCAGGCAAGAGGACTGGAGTGGGTTGCCGTTGCCTTCTCCCTTAGGTCTGTATGAGCGGTGGTTAATCTTAAGGTAGATAACTATATGTCTGTTTACCCTTTGGACTCTTGGTTCTGGTGGGCAGGTTATCTGCTCTTCCCTGTCGACACCCTAAAAGATGGCACTCTTGGGGTTTCAGTTTCTATTTTTCCTTTCTTTTGGGAAGAAATCACAGATAATTTAGGCAGAAATTTAGGGACTTTTCTCCATCTTCCTTTCTTTGCTCTCTCTCCTCCTCATTACAGGAGACGGAAATCTGAGAGCCTCAGTGGGGAATTTCCCCAGAAGGGATAGATGAAATATCCATTCATCTATAATGCCAGTCATTTCTGGGGAGGAGTGATGTTTCTTGTTCGGCCCTTGGGCTCTGCTCTGCTGGGCAAACCCAGCTGTTCAAGTGATCCTCCCAGGGCTGAAGGAAGGGAGACTTTTAAGGAGAGAAGCTATGCAGATACGAGTGAACTCCTTCCGGGAGAGTCAGCCTCCCAGGATGAAGTCAGCATCTTGGACTCTATGGGCATGTGGAGTACTTAATATACTTGTAGGCAGAACAGAAAGTGTGGATGAGGCAGAGCAACAAATTTAGAAAGGAAGAGGATGTTGTGCTGTCTGCACAGTCATTGTAGAGGCTGGGTACCCCCCTATTATTTTCCCTTCAGTGTGATGTTACAGTATGTTTTGTTCAAGCCTAAATGAACCTTTTATCTGGTAATTAACTTTTTTGCAGTGTTTCTCCTACCACCATATATTTTTGTTTAGAAAATTAAGACCCAGAGCCACAGTCAGTGTTTGTTTTGCAGAGAATGTATTTAAACCCGTACGAGTTGATTAGAGGGTAAAATGAGAAAGTTAAAGCTCATTTAATCTCCACCTCCTTGATTAGCCCATATATCAATATTTTCATCCTAGTGTCTTTGGGGTTTCTTTTTTACTTATATTCATTGAATTTGTTTCTGAATTCATTCTTTCTCACATTATGTGACCTGTGCAACCATCAGTGAGTTTAGTGGCCTCCTTTTGAGGACTTGCACCTCAGCAAACATGAACATGAGTACTCGACTCTGGGCCTGAAATGTCTGTGTGGGAGCCCCTATCCTAGTCACAGGTTAGCTCAGGAGATCCTGGATTTTAGACCTGATTCTATTATCTGTAATCTAACCCTCTAGGGTCTCTGAGTTGTCAAGAATGTTCCATTCTTCTTAATTCACTAATTAATTAATTAAAAAATATTCTGGCTCTGGCTTGTGGAGGTGTACTAAAATGAACAACTATTACATTGTAAGTTATTGCTGATCTTATTAAACTTTCAGGAAGCTCTGTTTTTTTATGTACATGTCAGAGTGAGTTTTTAATTTATCTGAAGAGGCTTGTAATTATTGTAATGCTGACCATAAAATGTATGCCCTTTGCATTAGAAAAAAAATTGTATGGATTCAGTCTTTGGTTCGATGTAATCTGAACTGGAAACTGTGCTTCCTGGCATCCCTGTATTGCAGTCATCCTGCCCTCTGCCCTCTCACAAAGCACAAGGGCCACCGGGACGAGAAATCAGCCCACTTTTTTTGCAACACTGATTGTTTGCTCTGAGCAGAGTGGTCAGAGACTTCAGTTCAGGTTTCTGTTTAGAGATCTAAGCTACAGCAGAAAAGAGTTTGTTTACACTTAGGAAAGAACTTATTAGTGCTAGACGATCTTGAAGTCTATAGAAATCAGAGAGAAGCATTTCTCGGTACACACTTTTTCTCAGATCAGGAGAAAATAAAAGATTACTGCCCATTTGATAGACTCTCAGCTAAGCTGACAATCCAAGGCTTCAGAGGAAATCTGAACATTCCATATTTTTAAAATATATAACTTTAGGAGGATGGAGAGCAAAATAAAATGTAGGTTTCAGTGTGTTTGTCTGACAGTGGAAGCTTTGTCACACTGTGAAATATTGTGTGTTTTTGGACTGGACAGTGTTTAATGCTGTCTGTGAGGTCCCTGGACTGACCTCCAGACGGGTCTGGCACAGTTGCTGATGGCCAGGTGGTGCACAATATCCAGTCCACAAATACACATTGGGCCACATTATGTTTACCAAATTCTTGATAAGATCCCATATTCTATATTGATAATTTGCAATTATCAGTGCTATGTAATTTTCATATGCCTCTGGGTTTTTTAAAAGAGATTTTTAATGCTAAGAAGCTACTGGTTTATGGCTGGATGGCATGACCAGTGCAATGTACATGGACTTGGGCAAACGTAGGAGATGGTGTGGGACAGGGAGGCCTGGCATGCTGTGGTCCATGGGATCATGAAGAGTTGGACAGGAATGGGGGACTGAACACCAGCTGATTTATATCTGTTAGGGTCATGTTTTTCAAAATCCGCCAGATGCTGCTACTGCCACTCTGCACTTTCACCCAAAGTTTTTGACTCGAACTTATTCCTTCTGGATGACTTTCTTGATCTCATCAAGGCACTTACCCTCTTTTCTCTGTTCCGTGTCCTTTGTGATCCAGCATTGCTTTTAGACATACTCATACACATTTTTGATGATGTGTGGTACACACGATGTCATTGTCCTTTGTGCGTACATCCTGTGCTTTTGGTAGTATGAAGATTCGAGGGATAAAGGAAGTTAGTTAGGGTTGTATCTAAGTAAATTTGGGTATTTCAGGGAAGATGTGTATAAGATACCCTCCAATAGCTCAGAAGTTTGTCCCAAGTCAAAGGTTAAATACAAGAACCTGGGAGGGCTCCCAGCTCCAAAGAATCAGAGGCGTCAGTGAGTCTGGCTCCACGAGAGAGACTGGGTTAGAAAAAATTACAAGAGTGATGCTGATGGTGAAGTTAAATCTAATTTGTGCATTTGGTTCCTAAGGCAATACAGTAGATCAGGCAAAACTTGAATTGTTGAAATTGCTTTTGAAAACTCTGCCAGAGGAGTCACATTGAAGGTAAACACATCCTGTCTATCACATCCACACAGGCATTTACCTTCTGGCCCTAGAGGAGGCAGCTCTGTTGAACACTAGAAGATGTCATTGGCTTGTGCTTTAAGGTCCATGTTAGATAAAATATATGCATCACTATACCACTGAATCCAGTGACTACCAGTGTCCTTTAGTTTGAGAGGGTTTCTCTCAATTGGTGAACCACGTAGGACCTGAGGCTGCCTTGAGTGGAAAACTGGCATGCTTACTCAGAGTAAATGCTTATGGAGAAAATTGGAACACTGAAGGGATTCCTGTCGACTATTTAAAATTTTTCTTGCCTACTTCCTGTCCTGTAAGTGTGGTTCCATTTTCATAAGCTAAGTCATTGTACAATGCAAACTCACATTGTTTGTGGTCAATTGGCCAAAGCAGAGGAAAGAAGATTCCCAGGATCCTCATACTCCATTTCTTGGTGGATGAAGCACTGGAGATAAAAATGTCCATTGGTAAAGATTTCTCTCTTGGATAGCCATTGAATGGATTACCTCTACAGAAATGGGCTAGATTTGTTCTCACAAAATCACATTCACCAGAGACTTAAAATATGCAAAACTTTGGAAACGTTTGCTTCCTTATCACGCATCAGTCTAATGATTAAGGATTGAAGGGCATTTTTTTGTCAAAAATCTGGTGGTGCTTGAAAACTGTAAGGCATCACCTGGCCCTGGCGCATCAGTGTATAGAAGGGACAAAGAAGTATATGGAAGGGGCAAAGTTGCAGCTCTTGTAAGGCTTCCCTCTGAACTTGGCCTTCCTGTTTCTCCTATACCTGACATCATCACATGCCCACTTAAGCCCTGGGGGTGTGAAGTCCCCTCTGGGATGTGTCTACTGGATGGATGGAGCACTCCATCCACACCAGGGCCAGTGCTTATATTCAGTGGCCTCATGTTCTCAAGTTCTTGCTGCTCCCCACTTCATAGAAGGTTTTTATTAAATTTTCAAGTTCATTCAAATCCACAGGAGATTTTGGAATTGTGTATACAAAAAAAAAAAATCTGAAGTTGAGGAATCAGGCTTAAAAACTGGCATTCAACTTTTCTGTAGTCTATGAACTTATATCAGAAGGGAATATAAGAATGTGCTTCAAAGATCCAGGGCCAGTTCTTTCATTGTTTTTAGGTAATATGTTTTTCACTCAATCAAAATATGTTTTGCTATAAAATGTTTGTAAACAAATTCTCTGACCCTCAAATTAATTATTTCTCAACATTCATTCTTTCCCTGGTTCCTTTATTCTTCCAACGTAACTCTGATCTCTAAAATATTGGAATAGAATTTAAATATCCTACCTTCTTATTGCTATTTTTATCATAATTTCTATTACATTATAATACATATACTTTTCTGTAATGACTGTTAGCTTTAATGACTTTCTTCCCTATGTTAACATATTTATTTAAAATTTTGTAGCATTGTTCCCAAGGCTGGTTTCCATAATCTTCTCCAAACAATGACTTCTTATAATGAAAGGGAGCCTCTTTAATGGTAAAACTGGTGTTCAGAGGTCTTGGCAAATATTAGCCCTTAGAAATGAACACAAGCTTAACTATTCAACTTAATTGAACAAATATTTATTAAGTATTATGTGTCAGGTGCTGAATCATATTGCCCAACACAAAAAAATCTATAATTAAAATAAGTGGAATTTTAATGGAGAAAAGCTTTTGCTGCCTTCTTTGAAGCCAGTGGCATGGGAAAGAAGGATTGGATGTTTCAGTATTATTTTGCAAACAAAAGATAAGTATTTTTATTACAAAACCCTTGGTAAAAACAAACGTGAAAAACAGACTTCATGTAAGCTTCTTGAATTTCATGCACTGTCTTTTGTTCTGAAAACAGTTGACTGCAATCAGATATAGTTTGAACTTTTTAAAGGAAGTGCATTCAAACATTTTTTAAGCCATAAGCCACTTTGATCCATTATTAAATCTGTGTGCTAATGCCTTAATATAGTCACAGTGCTTTGAAATTCTAAGTTGTGTAGTTTGCATTAAAATACATACTTATTTAAAATATGGAAATATGTTATACCATTTAAATGATTAGGAATATAATTTTGTTTTGCAAAATATCTGTAAACAGATGCTTATGGTAAAACATTCCTGCGAGATAGTTTGGCTTGGCTCATCCAGCAACAGGACAAATGCATGAGTTTTCATGAATGCTCCTTGTGGGGTGGGGGAGACTGGAAGGGCAGGATGAGAGATTGACCACCAAATATTTTTTAGATTACAGTGTTGTTTAGGGGAATCTTTTTATACATTTTATAATCTTCAAATGTGTTTGAAAAATATATTCTATAACCCCCTCCCCCATTCTGTTTCTATTATACTGGGATTTTTATAATGTATCATCCTTAAATAGAGAACAGTTGCATCTAATCCTATTTAAAATGGTTGCTAAGGGACTATTCAGAGGAGCTTAGAAATGAGTCCAGATCTCCCTTTAAGGAATAAAGGAGAAAAAGTAAAGAAAAGAAAATGTATGGAAAGAATTCTTACATATGAGTTTGTGTCACACATTTCCTTGTGTTTGGATGTAGGATTCATTTCCCAATCTGTGAAGTCTAGGCCACCCCTGAGCCCTGAATCTTCACCCATTTGCTGGTCCCCTGTATACCTGAGGACCTTCCTGATCAGGATTAGGCAGAGAGTGCAGGGTAAGAGTGATGCCCCCTTCTAGGACAGCTCAGGCCTGATAGAAAATGATAACTAGGTTTCCATGCATATCTACTAACCAGCTCCTCCAGAGAGGAGATAAGGATCCTTGCTGGGGGCAGGGAGAGTCAGGCCAGCTGACCAAGTGTTCTCCAAGGTCCATTTAAGGAAATAAGGAAGTTCCTGCTCTTCCTATCTTGGGATGAATCGGATGTGATGGATACACATTATGTACACACACACACACACACACACACGGCTTCCCTGGGGACCCAGCAGCAAAAAATCCATCTATAATGCAGGAAACACAGGAGAGCCCTGTGTCAGGAAGATCCCTGTGTTGGGAAGATCCCCTGGACTAGGAAATGAGAACCCACCCCAGTATTCATGCTAGAAAAATCCCATAGACAGAGGTGCCTGAAGGACTGCAGTCCATAGCGTTGTAAAGATTTGGACATGACTTAAGCGACTGAGCACACACCCGCATATACACACACATATTTGTATGGAACACACATATATGCACACACACATGTAGTTATACACACATACTTGTGTGTATGTGTATATATATACCCACACATAATACATATATGTGTATATATACTCACACTTACATATATATATGTGTGTGTGTATATATATATATATTTCTCTTCATTTGTGTAAATTACTTTTTTCTCTGTGATGGAAAAATATGAACTCCAAGGCTTGCTATAACCCAGGTAGAGTATATGTCTACTCTAAACATTGTTTGTTTGCTTTTTTTGGCCTGTTTCAAAAACAGGAGCTCATAAGAGGGAACTATGAATGCCAACTAGGCATTTCTTTTGACAAGCATTAAGTAAGAGATCTACTATCTTACAAAACAGCTAAGAGTAGACAGAGGAGTGAAGGAGTGAAGAGGGTTTTTTAAAAATCAAAACCTGTCCAGAAAGTTTAGAGCAAAGAATATAGTGAAAATCTTAGGATTAATTAGTTTTCAAAAACTAAAGGTGGAACTAAGTTGAGATTATATATGATGCTTTAATAATGAAGGTGTCAATTTATTTTTAGGTGCTTCTATTTAAATCAAGAGCTACATAGATATGTTCATATACCAATGCTGGCTAACATCTATTGATTATAAATATAGATTGGTCACTCTATAAAATGGCCAAAATCAGGTCAGAAATTGTTATGGTCTTCATCTCATTTTGCCAAACAGCTTTGAGATCTATCCAAGGCACTGTAATTTATTGTTTGCTCTTTATAAAGCAAACATAACTCTTTAGGGAGAAATGACCTCTGATTGCTAGCCTGTCATGTCCAAACAAATCAAATCTTAGGAAACATAAAGCGTGCTACAAATTTAAGGCCTTTTTTGCTGGATTTAAGTTTTATGAGGCTCTATCTGGGTCATCCTAAGATGCTGACCTCTTGTTTCCTGCAGCACAACCTCTGTGTTTCCGGCAGGAGTGTCTAAAATACAGTGAAACTCAGTGGGTGCTCTTGTTCTAGTGAATTTAAGTATATAAGCATTTATACTATGATTTGAGAAGCTTGGTTTTCATAATCATAATACCAATTGCAGAAATATTGCTAAGTTATGCAAATAGACCCAAGGCTTCCTTTTCTTCTATGTGTGGATTATTTGGTGTTTTTCTATTACTCTGAACCTCTGCCAACCTATATATTGACCACTTTTCTATTTACAAGGTTTCCTACCAGTGTATCTACAAGGTGTACTCCTTCCCTCTTTCGAGGTCTTATTCTTTATATTTCCCCAATCCTGTCATATATGACTTTCATCTTTGCCTCCACTTTCTCTCCAACTAATGATCAAGCTGCTCCCAAAGCAATGAATCTAGTGACATGTGAGGTCATCTGCCTTTCTTTAAACAATGGTTCCCAAAAGAGCAGCATCAGAGGATGCACTTGCTCTGTGTAGGTGGTCCCAGCTCTTTTACAACTGTCCGCATGCTTTCTATTCAAACACCTCTGTGTCTCCCTCGCTGTCCTTGGCTCCTTCTTCCTCACATCCTAGAACAGGGGTTCTTCATAGAATATTACATAGCCCTGGCAGGTCGCTCAGCTCTTGGCCTGTCCCCTGTTATCACAGGGTTGTTGGGAGAATTAAATTAGATAATATTTATGAATGTACACCCGAGATGGATTCATGTCAATGTATGGCAAAACCAATACAATATTGTAAAGTAAAATAAAGTAAAAATTAAAATTAAAAAAAAAACAATGCCAAGCACAGAGTAAACTTTGAATCATTTGATAAACAAAATAAATGAAAATGGATGTGGAGGAAAATCAGTGGTGAAGAAACTGATATGCAGGGCATAGGAATCCTTCACTCCCCAGTTCTGTGAGTTAGTGGTTAGAGAAGAAGAAATGAACACCAGGAAGAGCTTTGCAACCTGATGGGTCAAAGTTAGTCCTGTGAAAGCCAACTAAAGCCCTGGGCATTCAAAAAGATCGTTTTGTGGATTAGCATGTTTGAGGGAGAGCTTATAAACTGTTTCCAAGGTTACAGAGCATTTTCCAGCAGACTCCTTAGCTAAATCCATTGTCCCACTGAGCAATGATGAAATTTTACTTTTCTATAATTCCTTTTAAAATTCAGTGTCTGCTCCTATTCCAGTGGTTAACAATCACCTGGTATTTATACTGCTAAGAATTTACCCTAACTTTGAAGGGTCTAAGCCAATTTTTAAATTAACCTTATAAGATTATTCTTACTCTAGTTTCTGAGTATAATATTAATTTGCTAATCTGAAAGTCATTCATTTCTAGCACCATGAGGAACAAGGCATACATTTTTTAATGTCTTGAGAATCAAAGAGGATATTACTCAGCAAATTGTGTCTTAAAACACTTTATTCATAGGCAGACACTTTATACTTAGGCAAACCCTTTAGGGTCTCACACTGAGGCTGTATATTCTAACTTGTTTAGGTAGTAATTAAATGAATTAATTTAATGAACTAATTAGTTGCTTATTTCCAGTTAGGAGGGGAAGGGGGTCAACCAGAGGCAGACGCATTCATCTTTTTCACCCAGTCAGCACTTATTTACAGAGTGCCTTCAGTCCAGGGACTATGACAACACAGTGGCAACCAGACAAACTCCCTGCCCTCCTGGAGGTTACATTCTGATGGAGTACTGGTGTGATGGATATGGTGAAGTCACTCAGTTGGGTCCGACTCTTTGTGACCCCATGGACTGTAGCCCACCAGGCTCCTCCCGCCATGGAGTTTTCCAGGCAAGAATACTGGAGTGGGTTGCCATTTCCTTCTCCAGGTGTGATGGGACAGGGCCTGTTTATATCCCAATGGTTGATAAAAGTACTACTTACTGTGTGCCACACCAAGGGTTTCAACCTCTGTATACCTTGGTGTCTCTATATGTGAAGTGAGAATTATGAAATTACTTACGTTGTAGGGTTATTTTGATGATTAAATGAGTTAATATATGTAAAGTGCTTAAAACAGTGCCTAACACACAGTGGGTGCTGTGTAAACATTAGCTTCTACTATTGAGAAGTTATTTAACATGCATCATGTAAAAACATAGATGGGGTGAACTGTGTGAAAGAGACCATTCAACAGTCTATGGCAGAAATTCAGATAAGATATGATCATAGTTTGAACTAGAGCAGAAGTGAGAGCTGGTTGGTTGATGAGAAGATTGAGTGAAAGTTATCTAACAGAGATGGAACTGACAAGTTTCTTATAAATTTTAATGTGTGTAAGTGAAAGAGAAGAGTAACAATCTCTCCAGTTTTGTATGTAGGCATCTGAATGATGGAGGTGCCATTTACTGTAAGTAAGTAAGTGTTAGTCACTCAGTCGTGCCTGACTCTTTGTGACCCCATGGACTGCAGCCCACCAGGCTCCTCTGTCCACGAGATTTTCCAGACAAGGATACTGAAGTGGATTGCCATTTCCTTCTCCAGGGAATCTTCCCAATCCAAGGACTGAACCCAGATCTCCCGCACTACAGGCATATTCTTTACTGACTGAGCTACAAGGGATGGTGTCTATTTGAGGATGAGGTCTAATTGGACCAAGAGTCCAGTTTGAGACATTATCACACTGATATGCTGATCGGTTAAACAGCTAGAGATACTGGGTAAGTAGTTGAATATTCAAGTTTGAGATACAGAGAGATATCAAGGCTAGGGATATAAATTTGGAGTGACCAGGTTATAGATATTTTGGAAAGTTGTGGAACTTGGATTTTATCGCCAAAATCTGGGATAGGCAGAGAAGAGAGGAGGAATAAAGAGTGAGCTGCAAGACTGGTAATTTTTAGATGTAGAGAAGAGGGTGCAGGGAGAATAAAGGAAGCAAAATCAAAGTGGCCACTGAAATAGGGAGAAGACTAAGAAAGTGTTGAGTCATGGAAGCCAAGTGAAGCAACAGTTTCAGGAAGGGGAGAGTGACCCAATCTTGCCATGTGTTCTTGAGGAACTGAGTAAAAATGAGCCCCAAGAGGGTCTTATCCGATTAGACAATGTGAAGGTTGCTGGTTCTCTTGTCAAGAACATGTGCCTCGGAGTGGTTAAGACTGAAATATAATTTGAGTAGATTCAACAGAGAATGAAAAACTGCAGGGATGGATAACTCCTTTGAAGAGTTTTGACATAAAAGGGCCCAAGAGATTGGGTGCTATTGCAGAAAATGTGGGGTTATCTTTCTCTTTTTTAGAGGTGTTATCAGAAGTGTATGTACTACTGAGAATGGGTCAAGCTAGAGCTTAAAGGAGCAATCTTGATGGTGCAGAGGATATGGGGTAATTATGGGACTGAAGTCCTTGAATGGGGAGGAAAGGAGGAGGGGTAAGGAGGGGAACAGAGCATCATAACTGTGTAGAGGGATATTCAGTGGTCACAGAGCCAAGAGGTGGAAGACAGGAAAGTTATGGGAAGATGTCCAAATTCTCCTTTGATCACTTCTCTTCTCAGAAATATAATGACCAACCGAGAACATTGAGGAGTTAGGGTTGTTCCAGGAGGAAAAGATGCAAAGCAGTAGCCCCAAGAGAGTGGGTAAATAAAACCACCAGAGAAATATAGAGAGTTGAAAGCAGTCCCGACAGTCCCAAGAATTTATTTGAGGTTGGAGATTATAAATTTTTAATTTGAATTTAGTTGACATGTTGTGTGATTTTTCTCCAGCTGTATTCAGCTGTTTGGATGTAAGCAGTGGGTGAGTGGACAGCAGGATTGAACCAGGGTTAGAGTTTCACCAAGTGAGTCTGAACACTCAATGAAAGGTGGATGCTCTGAGAGTGTGTGTGTCACAGTATGGTTATAGGGAATCATGGTCCTCGAAAGCTTCATGGGTAACAGGGCAGAGTCCATGAGTGTAGGTACTTCTGGGCTAGAGGATTGCGAAGAAGGATTTCTAGAGTGAGTGAGCAAAAGAAGAGAAAGTGCTCTGGAGTGAGAAGAATCTTTGAAGTTGAGGATTGGTCCAGGCTGTGATTGTGGCAGTGGGCAGCTGAGTCGTGGCAGTGGGCTGGAAGAAGAGGCTGAGCTGCTGAGAGACCAGTAGTCAGATGAATGACCTACATGTGCGTGGAAATGAGCTCCTCTAACAAAGTATACTTTGGCCACCTGATGCAAATAATTGACTCATTAGAAAAGACCCTGATGCTGGAAAGATTGAAGGTAGGAGAAGGGGACAACAGAAGATGAGATGGCTGGATGGCCTCATTGACTCGATGGACATGAGTTTGAACAAGCTCGGGGAGTTGGTGATAGATGGGGAAGCCTGGCATAGAAATATACTTCTCGCAGTTCTGTAAACAGAAACCTGACATCAGGGTGCCAGCATGGTCAGGGACTGCTGGGAGACCCATTCCAAGTTGCAGACAGCCACATGTTCATTGCATCCTCATGTGGCAGAAAAAAATGAGAGCGCTCCCTGAGGTCCCTTTGATAAGGGCACTAATCCTATTCTTGGGGACCCCACCTAATCATTCCACAAGTTGCCACTCCATAATACCATAATATTGGGAGTTAGGATTTCAATGTAAAAAATTTTGGAGGGAGTACAAACATTCAGTCTGTTACAACTGGAGAGAGCAGTGGTGAAGAAAAAGATGATAAGTCACCACAAATGTTTTAGGTGACCAGGGCTTTGCTTCCAAAGCTACATAGGAGATATAGGTTCATGACATGTACTTTGACTTTTAAGGGTCTTTTTCTAGGTATGAGAGAGTTTAGTACCTATAATATACAGGTGCTTCAGGGGATCAAAAGATGCATCAGACAATCATCTTAAGGAGTTTGAAGTCATTTCATAGGTGAGATGAAAACCCTGCATGAGTGATATAGAAGCAGGGTAATGTGATGCAAGAGACCATAGCAGTATAGCTAAAACACAGACTGGAGTTAGCAGAAGCGTCTCCTTTCAGATGGGGAAGAATCCATGGTGAGCTATTGGGAAGAAGTGCCTTTCATGTGGAATTTGGAGGCTGGGAAGAGTTTGAGTGTGGAGATAGGACAGAGGAAGCTTCACACAAAGAATAACGGAAGCAAAGACATGGAAATGAAGAATTACAGGGAAGCAGCAAGTGGCGCATCGTGACTTCCAGGATGCTTAAAGAGAGAGAGAGCTGGAAAATCTGAATGGGACCAGATGAAAGGAATCTAATGCCAGACAAAGGCCTTTCCTTCCACAGGCAGCAAGGAGGGGAGCAGGATGTAAAGGCACGCAGATGATGTGGTCGCATTTGGGCTTCAGAAAGAGGAATGACACAGCCACAAGTCCAGCGGAGAGAGGAGGAGGAGCCTAGGAAAGAGGCGAGTTAACAGCACAGGCAGGAGTGGCGTGTATTTATTTTATGACTCACGAAGCCCACCATGGTTGGGATGATAGCAATAACAATAATGGAAAAGGACTGGTGGGGTCAAATTAATAAAAACTAGCAGAGATTCAGTCAACGCATATTGACAACTGATTGGATGCACATATTATTGAGAAGTATGGAGTGTGAGAGTCAAGGAAATGACAAAGTTGGTGATAAATAGAGGACAGAGGAAGTAAAGGACCAAGGGCAGGCAGAAAGATGATTAGTTTGGTTTGGGCTTATCTGCAGGTAATCTGAAGGATAACCCTGGGACCTGGGAGTCTTCAGTGCTGATGGAAGGAGTCGTGAGCCCAGGTTAGAATGCTGAGGAAAGGGTGGATGTGAGAGAGAGATAAATAATATCAATGGAAGTCTTTGTGGCACATTTTTATTATGGGGAAGAATGAGGAGAAAGGGCTAGAATTAAGGCAAATAAGGTATAGTGAGGTCACCATAGAGCACACCTAGGAGGCTGCAATGTCCCTGAATCCAAGGAAAAATTTTGAATGAAAGTGCTATTTAATTTCATCAAACAATCCAAGAGCATTGCAAATAAGAATCAAAAATATGTCATTGGATTATTGACTGAGAAATCACAATTGATGGACAATAGCAAACTAACATGAATAACAACCACCACAACAGCTTAGACTTTGTGAACAATTCAACAGCAGCATTTTATCATCAGCAGAGAAAACAAACAGTCCAAACACCAGGAACATGAGAATGTACTCAGGTTTATAGTTTACAGGGCCAGACAGTTTGAGATTCAAAGAGTGCAACTCATTTAAACAAACCCTGGAGGAATAGGTAAATTATGGTATGGTTTAATTAGGTCCCATTTGTTTATTTTTGCTTTTATTTCCATTACTCTGGGAGGTGGGTCATAGAGGATCCTGCTATGATTTACATCAGAGAGTGTTTTGCCTATGTTTTCCTCTAGGAGTTTTATAGTTTCTGGTCTTACATTTAGATCTTTAATCCATTTTGAGTTTGACAATGAGGGAAACTATAAGCAAGGTGAAAAGATAGCCTTCAGAATGGGAGAAAATAATAGCAAACGAAGCAACTGACAAAGAATTAATCTCAAAACTATACAAGCAACTCCTTCAGCTCAATTCCAGAAAAATAAGTGACCCAATCAAAAAATGGGCCAAAGAACTAAGCAGACATTTCTCCAAAGAAGACATGTAGATGGCTAACAAACACATGAAAAGATGTTCAACATCATTCAGAGAAATGCAAATCAAAACCACAATGAGGTACCATCTTATGCTGGTCAAAATGGCTGCTATCAAACAGTCTACAAACAATAAATTCTGGAGAGGGTGTGGAGAAAAAGGAACCCTCTTACACTGTTGGTGGCAATGTAAAGTAGTACAGCCACTATAGAGAACAGTCTGGAGATTCCTTAAAAAACTAGAAATAGAACTGCCTTATGACCCAGCGATCCCACTGCTGGGCATACACACCGAGGAAACCAGAATTGAAAGAGACACGTGTACCCCTATGTTCATCACAGCACTGTTTATAACAGCCAGGACATGGAAGCAACCTAGATGTCCATCAGCAGATGAATGGATAAGAAAGCTGTAGCACATATACACAATGGAATATTACTCAGGTATTAAAAAGAATGCATTTGAATCAGTTCAAATGAGGTGAATGAAACTGGAGCTTATTATACAGAGTGAAGTAAGTCAGAAAGAAAAACACCAATACAGTATGCTAACGCATATATGTGGAATTTTGAAAGATGGTAATGATGACTCTATATGTGAGACAGCAAAAGAGACACAGATGTAAAGAACAGACTTTTGGACTCTGCAGGAAAAGGCAGGGGTGGTATGATTTGAGAGAATAACACTGAAATATGTATATTTTCATATGTGAAATAGATCGCCAGTCTAGGTTTGATGCATGAGACAGGATGCTCAGGGTTGGTGCACTGGGATGACCTTGAGGGATGGGATGGGGAGGTCAGGATGGGAAATACATGTACACCCATGGCTGATTCAGTGAATGTATGGCAAAAACTACCACAATATTATAAAGTAATTAGTCTCCAATTAAAGATAAAAAATATTATGGTATGGTGCAATTGATGCTTATAATATCAAAACATGAGTCTTTAAGGAAAGATCAATTTACATTACAGATATTGGTTTAAAAATCACTGATGTTGAATACAAAATAAAGCCTGGATTTCTTCTTGGAACAGTAAAAGAATGCAAGTGAAAAACTAGTGCAATAAAAATTGAGTCTGTAGTTTAGTTAATAGTCATGCACCAATGCTAATTTCTTAGTATAATATTCCATGTATGATGGAGCATTAGGGAGGCTAGATGAAGGGTAATGAAAATCCTGTACTACCTTTGTAACTTTTCTATAAATTTAAAATTGTTCCAAATTTAAAGGTGCATTTTAAAAATATGTGCCCCCATATTTAGATGTGTAATCTAAACAGGTTTTCCAGCCCAAATAGTTAAATTAATACTTTTGGTGCTTACATAGGTAAATTTTAGTTAATGGAAATTTTATTTTTGAGAACCAACTCATTCGTCAGGTGGTTTTATATGTATGAGGCACTGTTGTTCTGAGGCCAAAGAGTAAAACTGAATAAGATATCCTTTAAGTCACCTCCTTTCTCCAGTTGACTTTTTGATCTATAACCTGAACAGACAGCACCAAATAAACCTATTTGCACAATGAAATCAGATATAGTTTTATATTTGTATTTAGTATTTCTTCATAATAATAATTCATATCTATGTTTTTCCTCACTAACAGCATAAGACCAGAAAGAGACATGTGGCCACTGTTTACAAAGAAATAAATATAGTTGACCTTTGAACAGCATAAGTTTAAACTTCCTGGGTCCACTTGTATGTGGGTTTTTTCAATAGTAGATACTTAACTACATCGTCTGTGGTTGGTTGAACCTATGAATGGGATAGAACCACAGATGTGAGTGTTGACTGTAAATTATTTGCAGACAAATCTTTCAGTTATTCAAGAGTCAACTTTAAATCATTCTCACAAGAAAAGGACTGACTTCTCCTTCTGGAACCCCTATAATGAGTCTTTCTGATGAACTAGAGAAAGGAAAGCACATCTTCCCATTTAGAAGTCCATGTTCCCATGGGCAGAATGTTTTATAGGATCCCTCCAGTGAAGCAGCAGAAGTGTGTTGCCTGGGAGATGGGGTCAACTGCCAGGTCTCACTGACTTCAAGACCCTAGACTGCCAGAGAACTAACCCCAAGGAGTATCAGACAGTGAGAACTCACGCAAAGGAGACCACTGGAATACAAGACCTGGCACCACCCAAGCGCCAGTAGCACCCTGTGCAGGACACCTCATCTAAAGACAAACAAAACAAAAGTACAAACCCGATCATCAGCAGGCAGGATTACCACCTCACTCAGCGTTGCCCATCAGAGGAAAAAACAAACAAACAAAAACTCAGCACAAATTTCACCCTATATGAAGCTTACACAAACCACTGGACCAACCTCAGGAGGGCAGAAATCAAAAGGAAGAAAGAATTCAAACTTGAAGCCTGGGAAAAGGAGACCTCAAACACAGTAAGTTTTAAAAAATAATGAAAAGGCAGATAAATACTACACAAATGAAGGAACAAAGTAGAAGCACATAAATCCAAATAAATTAAGAGGAATTAGACAACCTACTTGAAAAAGAATTCAGAATAATGATAGTAAAGATGCTTTTAAAAAACCTTGTAAACAAAATGGAGAAAATGTAAGAATCAATTAACAAACACCTAGAAGAATTAAAGAATACACATACAGAGGCAAGCAACACAATTACTGAAACTAAAAACACTCTAGAAAGAATCAACAGCAGAATATCTGAAGCAGAAGAATGAATCAGTAAGCTGGAAGATAAAATGGTGGAAACAACTTCTAAAGAGCAGGATAAAGTGAAAAGAATGATAAGAACTGAAAATAGTCTGAGAGACCTCTGAGACAATATCAAATGTACCACCAACACTCAAATTATAGGGGTCCCGGAAGAAGAAGAGAAAAAGAAAGAGTATGAGAAATTTCTGAAGCGATAATAGTTGAAAATTTCCCCAACATGAAAGAGGAAACAGTCAATCAAGTCCAAGAGGCACAAAGAGTCCCATACAGTATAAATCCAAGGAGAGACAGGCCAAGACACATACTAATCTAACTGGCAAAGAGTAAACACAATGAAAGAATATTAAAAGCAGCAAGGGAGGAGCAACAAGTAACATGCAAAGAAAACCCCATATGCTTAACAGCTGATCTTTCAGCAGAAACTCTGCAGGCCAGAAGGGAATGGCAGTATATATTTAAAGTACTGAAAGGGAAAAATCTACAACCAAGATGACTGTACCCAGCAAGGATCTCATTCAAAATTGATGGAGAAATAAAAAGCTTTGCAGACAGCAAAAGTTAAAAAAAATTCAGTACTACCAAACCAGCTTTAAAACAAATTTTAAAGGGACTTATATAGTCAAGAAATACAAGAGAAGAAAAAATATCTACAAAATCAACTCCAAACAATTAAGAAAATAGCAATAGGAACATATATCAATAATTAATTTAAATGTAAGTGGATTAAATGCTCCAACCAAAAGACACAGACTGGCTGAATGGATACAAGAGCAAAACCCTTATGTATGCTGTCTATAGGAAACCCACTTCAGACCTCAAGAACACATAGAATGAAAGTGAGAGGATGGCAAACTATATTCCATGCAAATGAGAAGCAAAAGAAAGCTGGAGTAGCTATCCACATATCAGACAAAATAGACCTTAAAATAGAGAAGATTACAAGAGATAAGGAAGGACACCACATAATGATCAAGGGATCAATATAAGAGGAAGACATAACAGTTGTAAGTATCTAGGCACCCAACATAGGAGCACCTCAATACATAAGACAAACACTAACAGACATAAAAGGAGAAATTGACAGTAACACAATAATAGTAGCAGACTTTAACACCCCGCTCACTCCAACGGACAGATCATCAAAACAGAAAATTAACAAGGAAACACAAGTCTTAAATGATACAGGAGATGAGATGGATCTATTGATATCTTCAGGACATTCCATCCAAATGCAGAATACACATTCTTCTCAAGTGCACATGGAACATTCTCCAGGATAGACCACATCCTGGGTCAGAAAAAAACCTCAGTAAATTTAAGAAGATTGAAATTGTATCAAGCATTTTCTCCAACCACAATGCTATGAGACTAGATATTAATTACAAGAAAAAAGCTAAGAAACACAAACACATGGAGATTAAACAACACATTTCTAAATAACCAACAGGTTACTGAAGAAATCAAAAAGGAAATAAAAAAAATTTCTAGAAACAAATGACAATGAAAACACGACAACTCAAAACCCATGGGATGCAGCAAAAGGGAATATAAGAGGGAAGTTTACAGCAATACGATCCTACCTCAAGAAACAAGAAAAACATCAAATAGACAACTGAACTTTACCCCTATAACAACTGGAAAAAGAAGAACAACAAAAAAGAAACCCAAATTAATAGAAGGAAAAAATCATAAAGATTTGAGCAGAAATAAATGAAAAAGAAGTGAAAGAAACAATAGTAAAGATTAATAAAACTAAAAGCTGGTTCCTTGAGAAGATAAACAAAATTGACATGCCTTTAGCCAGACTCATCAAGAAAAAAAGAGAGAAGAGTCAAATCAACAAAATTAGAAATGAAAAAGGAGAGGTTACAATAGACAATGCAGAAATACAAATGATTATAAGAGACTACTATGAACAACTATAAGACAATATAATGGATAACCTAGAAAAAATGGACAGATCCTTAGAAAAGTTTAATCTTCCAAGACTGAACCAGGAAGAAATAGAAATTATGAACAAGCCAATTATAAGCACTGAAATTGAAGCTGTAATAAAAATTCTCCCAAAAAACAAGAGCCGAGGACCAGATGGCTTCACAAGAGAATTCTATCAAATGATTAGAGAAGAGCTAATGCCTATCCTTCTAAAACTCTTTCAAAAAATTGCAGAGAAAGGAGCATTTCCAAATGCATTCTGTGAGGCCAACAACATCCTTATACCAAATCAGACAAAGACAACACAAAAAAAGAAAACTACAGGTCAATATCACTGATGAACATAGATGCAAAAATCCTCAACAAAATTTTAGCAAACAGTACTCAGCAACACATCAAACAGCTCATACACCATGATCAAGTTGGGTTTATTCCAGGAACGCAAGGATTCTTCAATATATGGAAATCAGTCAATGTGATACACTATGTTAACAAATTGAAATATAAAAACCATATGATCATCTCAATAGATTCAGGAAAAGCCTTTGACAAAATTCTGTACCCATTTATGATTAAAACGCTTCAAAAAGTGGGCATAGAAGGAACCTACCTCAACATAGTAAAGGCCATATATGATAAGCCTGCAGGAAACATTATTCTCAATGGTGAGAAACTGAAAGCATTTCCCCTAAGATCAGGAACAAGACAAGGGTGTCCACTTTCCCCAGTAGTATTCAACACAGTTCTGGAAATCCTAGCTATAGCAATCAGAGAAGAAAAATAAAAGGAATCCAGATTGGAAAAGAAGTAAAGCTCTCTCTGCAGATGACATGATACTCTACATAGAAAACCATAAAGATAGTATCAGAAAATTACTGGGGCTAATCAGTGAAGTTAGCGAAGTTTCAGGATACAAAATCAATACACAGAAATCACTCTCATTTCTATGTACTAACAATGAAAAATCAGAAAGAGAAGTTAAGGAATCCATCCCATTCACCATAGCAGCAAAAATAATTAAATATCTAGAGATACACTTACCTAAGGAGGCAAAATAACTGTACACAAAAATTATAAGACATTAATGAAAGAAATCAAAGATGACACAAACAGATGGAGAGATATTCCATGTTCCTGGGTAGGAAGAATTAATATTGTGAAAATGACTATACTACCAAATGCAATCTACAGATTTAATGCAATCCCTATCAAATTATCAATGGCATTTTTCACAGAACTAGAGCAAAAAATTTCACAATTCATATGGAAACACAAAAGACCCAAAATATCCAAAGCAGTCCTGAGAAAGAGAATGGAGCTGGAGGAATCAACCTTCCTGAGTTCAGATTATACTACAAAGCTACAGTCATCAAGACAGTGTGGTACTGGCACTAAAAGAGAAATATAGAGCAATGGAACAAGATAGAAAGCCCAAAAATAAACCCACGCACCTATCGATACCTGATTTTTGACAAAGGAGGCAAGAATATACAATGGGGCAAGGACAGCCTCTTCAAGAAATGGTGCTGGGAAAACTGGACAGTTACATGTAAAGGAATGAAATTAGAACACTTCCTAACACCATACACAAAGATAAACTCAAAATGGATTAAAGACCTAAATGTAAGACCAGAAACTATAAAACTCTTAGAGGAAAACATATGCAGAACACTCGATGACATAAATCAAAGCAAGATCCTTTATGACCCACTTCCTAGAGTAATGGAAATAAAAACAGAAGTAAACAAGTGGGACCTGATTAAACTTAAAACTTTTGTGCAGCAATGGAAACTATAAGCAAGGTGAAAAGACAACCCTCAGAATGGGAGAAAATAATAGCAAGTGAAACCACTGACAAAGGATTAATTTCCAAAATATACAAGCAACTCATACAGCTCAATGCCAGAAAAACAAACAACCCAATTTGAAAGTGGGGAAAAGACTTAAACAGACATTTCTCCAAAGAAGACATACAGATGGCTAACAAACACCTGAAAACATGCTCAAAATCACTCATTATTAGAGAAATGCAAATCAAAACTACAATGAGATATCACCTCAAGCCAGTCAGAATGGCCATCATCAAAAAGTTTCAAACAATAAATGCTGGAGAGGGCTGGAGAAAAGGGAACACTCTTGCACAGTTGGTGGGAATGTAAATCAGTGCAGTCACTATGGAAGATGGTATGGAGATCCTTACAAAACTAGAAATAAAACCACCATATGACACAGCAATCCCACTCCTAGGCATATATCCTGAGGAACTCAAAATTGAAAAAGACACATGTATCCCACTGTTTGTTGCAGCACTATTTAGAATAGGTAGAACATGAAGCAACCTAGATGTCCATCGACAGATGAATGGATAAAGAAGTAGTGATACATATACGCAATGGAACATTGAGTGAGTGAGTGAGTCATTCAGTAGTGTCTGACTCTTTTTGACCCTATGGACTATACAGTCCATCGAATTCCAGAGGCCAGAATCCTGGAGTGGGTAGCCTTTCCCTTCTCCAGGGTATCATCCCAACCCAGGGATCAAACCCGTGACTCCCACATTGCAGGAGGATTCGTTACCAACTGAGCTATCAGGGAAGTCTTCCACAGTGGCTGTTCCCAATTCCCATTCCCAGCATCAGTGTAGGAGGGTTCCCTTTTTTCCTTCTCCTCTCCGGCATTTATTGTTTGTGGAGTTTTTCAGTGGCCATTCTGAGCCGTGTGAAGTTACACCTTATTGCAATCTTGTTGCATTTCTCTAATATGCAGCAATGTTGACAACTTTTCATGAGATGTTTTTTAAAATGGTGTTGAGTTAAATTTGCCTCTTTTCATTGGCTCCTTGGCCATCTGCCTTGTTTTGAATCCTTTTCCGCTGACCAACCCTAGGATATTTCAGGTGCAGATGTACAGCCCCAAAGGCCTTGTAAGTAGTAAGTGCCCGTCAGCGCAGGTTTAAGTTGTTTTGGAAAGTGCCCAGAAGGTGGCAGCATTTCTTCATCCCCCTTTTTTCTTCTTGTAATTTGTTATTTCATATTGGAGTAGAGTTGGAATATTACTCAGTCATAAAAAGGAACACATTTGAGTTAGTTCTGATGAGGTGGATGAACCTAGAACCTATTATACAAAGTGAAATGAGTCAGAAAGAGAAAATAAATATCATATTCTAACACATATATACAGAATCTAAAAATGGTACTGAAGAATTTATTTACAGGGCAGCAGTGGAGAAACAGACATAGAGAATAGACTTATGGACATGGGGAGAGGGGAGGAGAGAGTGAGATGTATAAAAAGAGTAACATGGAAACTTACATTACCGCATGTAAACTAGACAGACAACCAGAATTTGCTGTGGGCTCAGGAAACTCCAACAGCGGCTCTGTATCAACCTAGAGGGGCAGGATGGGGAGGGAGATGGGAAGGAGGTTCAAGAGGGAAGGGATATATGTATACCTATGGCTGATTCATGTTGAGGTTTGACAGAAAACAAGAAAATTCTGTAAAGAAATTATCCTTAAAGAAAAAAAGAAAATGACTTATCCACTTTTACTGGGACATTTTTCAGCTTTGTGGCTAGTGATATGTGTGTATAATCCACATTAACCCAAAGAAAAGCCATGCTCCATCTAGTCCTGGCTAAACGTTCATCCCTGCAACTGAGGCAGAGCATCTCCTTCTGGTCTTTGAAGCCAGTGATTGTAACCAAACCTCTGGTCTTGAATATATTTCATTCTTCCGCCATTTGTTAGCAAAGGGAAGCTTATGCATCTGGCTTTTATTTTTGAATACAGTATATTTCTGGATAATTCCCACAAACTTTACATCTCTTTTTGTGCTATGGCTTGTGCTGAGCATCAGTTCAGTTGCTCAGTCTTGTCCGACTCCTTCCCACCCCATGGACTGCAGCATGCCAGGCTTCTTGTCAATCACTAACTCCTGCAGCTTGCTCAAACTCATGTCCATCCAGTCATTGATGCCATCCAACCATCTCATCCTCTGTCATTCTTCTCTTCCTACCTTCAATCTTTTCCAACATCAGGGCCTTTTACAATGAGTCAGCTCTTTACATCAGGTGCCCGAAGTACTGGAGTTTCAGCTTCAGCATCAGTCCTTCCAATGAATATTCAGGACTGATTTCCTTTAGGGTTGACTGATTGGATCTCCTTACAGTCCAAGGGACTCTCAAGAGTCTTCTCCAACACTATAGTTCAAAAGCATCAATTATTCAGTGCTCAGCTTTCTTTATAGTCCAACTCTCACATCCATACTTGACTACTGGACAAAACATAGCTTTGATAAGATGGCCCTTTGTTGGCAAAGTAATGTCTCTGCTTTTTAATATAGGTTGGTCATAACTTTTCTTCCAAGGAGCAAGTTCTTTTAATTTCATGGCTGCAGTCACCATCTGCAGTGATTTGAGAGCCCAAGAAAATAAAGTCTGTCACTGTTTCCATTGTTTCTCCATCTTTTGCCTTAAAGTGATGGGACTGGATGCCATGATCTTCGTTTTTCAAATGTTGAGTTGTAAGCCAGCTTTTTCACTCTCCTCTTTCATCAAGAAGCTCTTTAGTTCTTTTTCACCATAAGAGTGGTGTCATCTGAGTATCTGAGGATATTGGTGTTTTTCCTGACAATCTTGATTCCAGCACATGCTTCATCCAGCCTGGCATTTCTCATGATGTACTCTGCATATAAATTAAATAAGCAGGGTGACAATATACAGCCTTGACATACTCCTTTCCCAGTTTGGAACTAGTCTATTGTTCCTTGTCTGGTTCTAACTATTGCTTCTTGACCTGCATGCAGATTTCTCAGGAGACAGGTAAGGTGAACTGGTATTCCCATCTCCTGAAGTATTTTCCCCATTTTGTTGTGATCTACACAAAGTCTTTGGTGTAATCAATAAAACAGAAGTAGACGCTTCTCTGGTATCCTCCTGCTTTTTGAATGATCCAACAGATATTGGCGAATTGATCTATGGTTCGTCTGCCTTTTCTAAATCCAGCTTGGATATCTGGAAGTTCATAGTTCATGTACTGTTGAAGCCTGGCTTGGGAAATTTTGAGCATTACTTTGATAGCATGTGAGATACATGCATTTGTGCAATAGTCTGAATGATCTCTGGCATTGCCTTTCTTTGGGAATGGAATGAAAGCTGACCTTTTCCAGTGCTGTGGCTACTGCTGAGTTTTCCAAATTTGCTGGCATATTGAGTGCAGAACTTTCAGAGCATCATCTTTTAGCACTTGAAATAGCTCAACTAGAATTCTATCATCTCCACTGGTTGGTAGTGATGCTTCCTAAGGTCCACTTTACTTCACATTTCAGGACGTCTGGCTCTGGGTGAATTATCACACCATTGTGGTTATCTATGGACTTCCCTGGTGGCTCAGATGGTAAGCGTCTGTCTACAATGTGGGAGACCCAGGTTCGATCCCTGGGTTGGAAAGATCCCCTGGAGAAGGGAATGGCAATCCACTCCAGTACTCTTGCCTGGAGAATCCCATGGACAGAGAAGCCTGGTAGGCTACAGTCCATGGGGTCGCAAAGAGTCGGACACGACTGAGCAACTTCACTTCACTTCACTTCACTTGTGGTTATCTGGGTCATGGAGATCTTTTTTTGTATAGTTCTTCTGTGTATTCTTGCCATTTCTTCTTTATATCTTCTGCTTCTGTTAGGTCCATACTGTTTCTGTTCTTTATTGTGCCCATCTTTGCTGGAAATATTCCCTTGGTATCTCTAATTTTCTTGACGAGCTCACTAGTCTTTCCCATTCTATTGTTTTCCTCTATTTCTTGCATTCATCACTGAGGAAGGCTTTCTTATCTCTCCTTGCTATTCTTTGGAACTCTGCATTCAGATGAGTATATCTTTCCTTTTCTCCTTTGCCTTTAGCTTCACTTCTTTTCTCAGCTATCTGTAAGCCCTCCTCAGAAAACCCTTTTGCCTTTCTTTTTCTTGGGAATGGTCTTGATCACTTCCTCATGTACAATGTCATGAATCTCTGTCCATAGTTCTTCAGGCACTGTGTCTATCAGGTCTAATCCATTGACTCTACTTCTCACTTCCACTGTATCATTGTAAGGTATTTTTTTAGTTCATACCTAAATTAAGTCTGAAATTTGCAATAAGTGGTTCATGCTCTGAGCCACAGTCAGCTCCCAGTCTTTTTTTACTGACTGTATAGAGCTTCTCCATCTTTGGCTGCAAAGAATATACTCAATCTGCTTTCAGTATTGACCCTGGTGATGTCCATGTGTAGAGTCTTTTCTTTTGTTGTCAGAAGAAGGTATTTGCTCTGACCAGTGTGTTCTCTTGGCAAAATTCTCCTAGCTTTTTCCCTGCTTCATTTTGTATTCCAAGGCCAAATTTGCTTGTTACTCCAGGTATCTCTTTGCATTCCTGTCCCTTATGATGAAAGGACATCTTTTTTGGTATTAGTTTTAGAATGTCTTGTAGGTCTTCATAGAACCATTAACTTCAGCTTCTTTAGCATTACTGGTTGTGGCATAGAGTTAGATTACTGTGATATTGAATGGCTTGCCTTGGAAATGAACAGAGTTCATTTTGTCATTTCTCAGATTGCACCCAAGAACTGTATTTTGGACTCTTTTGTTGACTATGAAGTCTACTCCATTTCTTCTAAGGGATTCTTGCCCACAGTAGTAAATATAATAGTCATCTGAATTAAATTCGCCCATTCCAGTCCATTTTAGTTCACTGATTCCTAACTGTCGATATTCACTCTTGCCATCTCTTGTTTGACCACTTTTTATTTACCTTGATTCATAAACCTAACATTGCAAGTTCCTATGCAATATTGTTATTTACAGCATTGGACTTTACTTCCATCGCCAGTCACATGCACAACTGGGCATTGTTTTCCCTTTGATTCCATCTCTTCATCCTTCTGGAGTTATTTCTCCACTCTGCTCCAGTAGCACATTGGGCAACTACTGACCTGGGGAGCACAGTGACACACAAATGTGGAACTCTTCTAAGATCTGGGTCTCCTGCAGAGTCACATTCATTCACCTGCATTTTGGCCACAGAAAACATCTGTCTGCTACATTAACAAGTGTAGAAATCAAACCTGCTTGAACTCTGTTGGGGAAGGCAGGGTGGGATGATGTGAGAGAATAGAATTGAACATGTATATTACCATAGGTGAAATAGATGACCAGTCTTAAGTTTGGTTCTTGAAACAGGGCACTCAAAGCCAGTGCACTGGGACAATCCAGAGGGATGGGATTGGGCGGGAGGTGGGAGCGGGGGTTCGGGATGGAGGACACAGGTACACCCGTGTCAGTATGTGGCAAACCCACCAAGATATTGTAAAGTAATAAGCCTCCAATTAAAATACATAAGAACAACTGCTTATAAAACAAGAAATGGTGAATTATGGAAAGCTTTTCCTATAAAGTTGTTGAATCTTTCAAGTTTAAAATTAGCTTGCATATTGTACTCTATCAATTGGGAACCACAAATATAAAAAATAGTCATTTTATGCAAATACTAGCAAAAAAAGAACCTGCTTTGGTGTTTATTATGCAAATACAGTTGAGGAAACTGGCCACCACATCATATGCTGCTGCTGCTAAGTTGCTTCAGTTGTGTCTGACTCTGTGCAACCCCATAGACGGCAGCCCACCAGGCTCCCCCATCCCTGGGATTCTCCAGGCAAGAACACTGGAGTGGGTTGCCATTTCTTTCTCCAATGCAGGAAAGTGAAAAGTGAAAGGGAAGTCGCTCAATCGTGCCTGACTCCTAGCAACCCCATGGACTGCAGCCTACCAGACTCCTCCGTCCATGGGATTTTCCAGGCAAGAGTACTGGAGTGGGGTGCCATTGCCTTCTAGTATTTCCTTTATGAGAATCCCTGGTGACTCTTCTCTGGTTTCTTTACTAGTATTTTTCCCTGGCAGTTGCTCTTTTCTGTTATGGATATTGTGAGTTTTTGTTTTGGTTGTTAAGAAAATCAGAACAAAATATGCTCTTTACGTTTAACCACTGTGTTGAACTTGATAGCATATGCATGTGTACTTACCCGATTTCAACGTATTTTCTCATCTTATTTTTATTTCACTTTCTTTCTGTCTCTCTGTCACACACATACACACACACACACACACACACACACACATGCATTCTGCTATATGTATCTCACTCCTTCCTCAAATGCCTTTCTTTGGTGTGGTTAAAATATGCACGTCAATATTTTTCATTTTAACCATTTATAAATGTACAAGTCAATGGCATTAAATACATTCATAAAGGTGAAGCAATCATCACCACCATCTACATCCTGATTTTTTCTCTTCATCTCTAACAGAAACTCTGTATCCTTTAAACCATAACTTCCCCCTCAACCCTTTCCTCCCATCCCCAGGTAACCTCTGTTCTATTAATATTTTTTGTCTGTATGAATTTGCCAATTTTAGGCACCTCATATAAGTAGAATCTACAATATCTGTCCTTCAGTGTCTGACTTACTTCACCAGGCATGATGCATTCAGGCCCATTCACATTTTAGCATGAATCAAAATGTCATTCCTTTTTATAGATGAATAAAATTCCCTCAAATCCATTTTGAAAGAAGGCATGTTACTGAGTCCAAGCTCATCCTACTTGCCCCCCTCTACAGGAAACAGGCCTTGCTGACCCAGTAACCAGTTTGGTAACATCATCTTCAAGGACATATTTTTTGTTGTTGCTGTTGCAGAACACTTTGAGTTTAATTTGTTGACATGGTCTGTACTTAGACAAATGTTATGCTCTCAGTTCAGTTCAGTTCAGTCATTTAGTTGTGTCCAACTCTTTGTGACCTCATGAACTGCAGGACACCAGGCCTCCCTCCCTGTCCATCACCAGCTCCCGGAATTTACTCAGACTCATGTCTACCGAGTTGATGATGCCATCCAACCATCTCATCCTTTGTCATTCCTTTCTCCTCCCGCCTTCAATCTTTCCCAGCATCATGGTCTTTTACAATGAGTCAGTTCTTCTCATGAGGTGGCCAAAGTATTGTAGTTTCAGCTCCAGCATCAGTCCTTCCAATGAATATTCAGGACCGATCTCCTTTAGGATGGACTGGTTGGATCTCCTTGCAGTCCAAGGGACTCTCAAGAGTCTTCTCCAACATCACAGTTCAAAAGCATCAATTCTTCGGTACTCAGCTTTCTTTATAGTCCAACTCTCACATCCATACTTGACTACTGGAGAAACAATAGCTTTGACTATATGGACCTTTGTTGGCAAAGTAATGTCTCTGGTTTTTAATATTCTGTCTAGGTTGGTCATAACTTCTCTTCCATAATTAAATTAAAAGCTGCAGTCACCATCTGCAGTGATTTGGGAGCCCCCCAAAATAAAGTCTGTCCCTGTTTCCATTGTTTCCCCATCTATTTGCCATGCAGTAATGGGGCCAGATGCCATGAACTTAGTTTTCTGAATGTTGAGCCTTAAGCCAACTTTTTCACTCTCTCTTTCACTTTCATCAAGAGGCTCTTTCAACATGGGAAGATACCACCTATGTCATTGTATATACCAATGAATAAACACATTTGCACCAGGATACCAAAGAGTTCTCATGAAGGAAGTTTATTACAAGCCAATAAAGTATAAAGGTTTGTTCTTGTCTGCATTCCCTTCCTCCTTCATTTGTTTTACACAGAAGCAAACATTGCTAGAAATGTCATCAAGGGTGTTGACTTCACCAGTAATCCACCATCTCTTATTTTCAGATGTGCAATGTTCTCCTGTTGAAGAAGGCTCTCAAACAGTCTGAGGGTCTCAGAGGTGGGGACTATGCAGGGAAGTCTTAGCAGGTGAAAGCTGGTGGGTTCTTCCTAAACAATCTTGAGTGTTTGCATCAATGAATGATAACTGCTTATAGAAGAAGTTAACATGTAATATGTTTTTATAATACTAATGGGTAATTAAGGTTAATTTTGGAAGACTTAAATCCACTTAAGAGATTAATTGGAGTATAGTTGCTTTACAATATGGTGTTAGTTTCTGCTGTACAACACAGTGAATCAGTCATATGTGTGTGTGTGTGTATATATATATCCCCTCCCTCTTGGACCTTCCTCCTTCCTGTCCCATCCCACCCATCTAAGTCATCACAGAGCACTGAGCTGAGCTCCCTGAGTTACACAGCACCTTCCCACTGGTTATTGTTTTACCCATGGAGAGTATATATGTCAATCCTAATCTCCCAGTTCATCCTAGTCTCGCTCCCCTCTATGTCCACAAGCCCATTCTCTACGTCTGCATTTCTATTCCTGCCCTGTACATAGGTTCATCAGTACCATTTTTCTAGATTCCATATACATGAGTTAATACATGCTATCTGTTTTTCTCTTTCTGACTTGTTTCGATCTGTATAACAGACTCTCAGCCCATCCGTGTCTCTGCAAAGCCACTTTGAGGTTTCTCTGTCATTATTCATTTTGGCACAATAACATCTTTCAATAACTGGCTTTGTCAGTTTGGGCCACTGATGGCCTTCTGCTTGAGTGAGTCTCTCCCTTACCATGCCTCTCCAGCTACAAAAGTGTGAGATCAGTGTGATGATGTCTGTCAGAGCTCCATTCACCATTTGTAAAATAGACATAATAGGACTTCATGAAGTTTGTATGAGAAAAGAAGTTAAGAAAGGGTCTGGCATCTGATAAATTAAATGTTATTTTTCTTCTCTCTTGTTTGAATCAGAAGTTGTGGGGCAAGACAGATGGGACAAATGGTTGTCAAAAGGCTGCAAGGCAGGAATTTAAGTTTAAATGCAATTGAGAAAATGATTTGATAAATAACCAATGTCCTGTTAAGTTGGAATATTTGTTTGACATGGATTTTGAAGCATGACTACTTAGGTGAAACACTTAACAACAACATCGGCTGATATTATAAATTATAACATACCACAACAGAATTTGTGATTGATGCGCAGGTATGAAATAGCCCAGCTATTTAGCATAGTAACTACTTCTTTATGTAATCTAATTTGAAGACATGGAGGAAAGTTTAGACACCAAAATAAGATTAGGTCTTTGTAAAAACATTCAAAACTAAAAATCAGCATTACTCCAAGTGTTTATATCATTTTACAGATTTTTATCTCTGTGATTTTAAAGCTGGTATTAACTGGTGCTGCTTTATAGTAGCCATTGATACTATTATATGTTTAATTAGATGGAGAATTGGTACATTTTAATTGATTCATCCAGTTTAGACATGAACTTTGGGTTGTTCAAATCAAGATGAACTTCTCCTTTAAGGAACTTTTCCATATATTGATACAGATGTCTTCTAGCTCAGTCTCACATTAATAATGTAAACAAGAGTTTAAAGATTCATTGTTATAAAGTATGAAAGATATAATGCACATTAAAAACACAATTGTAGAATCATGTACCTGGTGCTAATGCAGCCAGCATCAAACAACCAACCTGAAACATTTTCTCATGTTATCAGCAGAATCAAAAATAAAATACTCCCAGCATGTTAGGGGGGCAGTTGATATACCCAACTAAGTTAATGAGGAAACATTTATTGAATTCAATATACAGCAGTAGCCCAGATACTTTTACTTGTTAACATCAGCCTGATTACTTTGATCTTAGTTATGACATGAACCTAAAGTACATAGATACATTTCATGGCATGACTTTACAAAGCAGTTTAGTAATGTTAATTGCTTTTTACCTGGATACCCACAGATTATAGGTTCTGCTCTGAGACATGATAAGTAAGGAATTATTAAATTCATTTCACATGTTAGAAATCCAAGGGAAGCACATACACCCAGTGAGTAGCAAATCAGCATATATACTAAAGCTTTCTCTTTTTTTGAGGGGAGGCTATTTTGCCACTCTAAATTACTGCTGTTTCAAGATTAAGTTTAGGGAATTCTCTGGCTCTCCAGTGGGTAAGACTCTACACTTTCACTACTGAGGGCATGGGTTCAATCCCTGGTCAGGGAACTAAGATCCTGTAAGCCGAAAAGAAAAAAAAAAAAGAAGAGAACTTTATCTAAACTGATTAGAGGTGGAGAAAAAGGCAGAATAAATTTGAGAATGAGTGAATGGCAGTGAATAATTTCTTTTCCTCATTCATTTTTACTCTGAAGTAGAGCAATGGGGGAAAACAAGAATACCTCTCAACTCCCCAGGTACTTCCCTGCCCTGACCTTCATCAACCACGTCATTTAAACCAGCAGAGCCTGGCTCTTCTGTATAACCCAGCAGAGTTACTCTGTTGGATAAAAGCATCTGGATATTTAAACCTGCCTGATTCACAGTTTTCTTCCTTGTTATTATGCAGTTCTGTGCAGTGGTTTGTAAAATTGTTACAGTCAACCACACAACATAATAAACTCAAGCAATGTTGAATGTTTTAGTGGATCCTGTGATGAATAGAGAGTCACAGTGAGTTAGAAATGAAAGGATAGTTTTGGCTGAATAAAGGTGAATGTTATTAACTGACTGATTAAATAAGATTCAGCTAAGTTCTTACGGACCTGCAGTTGGTGTATATGACTGTGAATTTGACGTGTGAATATCTGTCAAGTTTTTTCTTTGATTTCATAGTAGGGAAATATATTATTGAATGATGTTAAAGGATAGTCTTTAATTGCTAGAGAAGCCTTCCCTCTAATATTCTGGCCATATACCAGGTAATGGTTAACTTATTTGGGGGCTAATGCAAAAATATCTTGGGATTATTATCATAAATCTTCATATCATAAAATAAAAGTACCAATTTATAACATTTAAAGAATGATATATTAAATTTCCAGGTAAGTAGAATGCATTTGTAAATTGACATTTGGACAATTTTCTTCGAAATTACACACTTTTATATAAAATTCTACAGTTGTTTTATGGTTGAATATGAAGGCTTATCCTATTCTTTATAAGCTGGCAAGTTATTTTTCTTTGTAGAAATTTTAGAAATCAAAAACTAGTGTTTTAAAATAAAAGAATCATGCTTATCCCTTTAAAAAGCCGAGCAATATGTAATTATATGAATGAAAAGGCACAGCCATTTCATTTTCTTCCCTCAGCCCTAACCACATTCTGCAGTGTAGGGATTCCAGATGTCACTCTTTGTATTTATTAATATAAACAAATGCATTGGTTTTCATATAGACATACTCATATACACATTCAGCTACAAAAGATAACTTGTTTCATTCAAACTGTTCTGAAATCTGTTTTCTTTTGTTTTTTGTTTGTTTGTTTTTTACTTAACAGTGTATCCTAGACATCTTTTCCTTCAGAATGTATGTACATGCTTAATTGCTCAGTCATATCTGACTTTTGCAACCCCATGGGCTGCAGCCTGCCAGCTCCTCTGTCCATGGGGATTCTCCAGGCAAGAATACTGAAGTGGGTTGCCATACTTTCCTCTGGGGATCTTCCCAACCCAGGGATTGAACTCAGGTCTCCCTCATTGCAGGTAGATTCTTTACCATCTGAGCTACTGCCAGGGAAGCCCAAGAATACCGGAGTGGGTATCCTATCCCTTCTCCAGCAGATCCTTCCGACCCAAGAATCGAACTGGGGTCCCTGTATTGCAGGTGGATTCTTTACCATCTGAACTACCAGAGAAGGCCTCAGAATATATAGAATGACCTTAATATTTTTACTGTTTCCCCACTGTATCATGTAATAATGTTTATTTAACCAATTCTTTGGTAGTAGTATCTCCTTTTCATTATTTGAAGTACTGTTCAGAGAATATTTTTCAACATGTATCCCCTAAGTGATTAAACTGGGTTCGATCCCTGGGTTGCGAAGATCCCCTGGAGAAGGAAATGGCAACCCACTCCAGTGTTCTTGCCTGGAGAATCCCATGGAGGGAGGAGCCTGGTAGGCTATGGTCCATGGGGTCGCAAAGAGTCAGACACAACTGAGCAACTTCACTTCACTAAACCCATATATAACCTTCATATCTGTATATTCTATGTTAACCAATAATATATACAATAAACTAGCTAATACACATTTTTTCTTCATCACATTCTTGCATTTGTAGAAAGCACTGCATATAACAATGCTTCTCAATCTTGGTTGCACTTTAGGCTTTTAAAATTATGATTCCCAGATTGCATTAATTAAATTAGAGGCTCTAGCATGGGAGACCTAGGCTTTGTAAAGCTCCCCAGATGATTCCATTGTGAGTGTTGAAAACCACTGACTATGTAACACAAGGAGCACAGCCTGGCATTCTGTGATTACCTAGGATGAAAAGGTAGGGAGGGAGGCACTCTCTCTCTCTCTCTCTATATATATATATATATATATATATATATCCCCTGTAGGTATACCTAGATATATATATATATATATATGGTTGATTCATGTTGTTATATGGCAGAAACCAACAACCACATTGTAAAGCAATTATCCTACAATAAAGAAAATAAAGAAAGAAGACCGACTAGACAGAGTATCTTCTTTAGAATGAGATGCTGCTCAGAGAGAAATAGAGAGGATGCGAGGAGAAATTTTCAGTAAGTTAGTCATCAAGAATTTTATATACGTGAAAAACATGTCCACAGAATGCTAATTTTTTGCACGAGACCGAAGTGTCCTTTTTCTGGTTTAATTTGGTTAATGGACGTGAAGGAACAAGTTGCAGCATCTTGCTGGGCTTGAAGAGGTAACAGGATGGGGTAACAGGCTCCCCACAGGATGGGACTTGTTACCAGCTATGCTGGCTCATGGCATCTCTCCTCCAAGGCAGTTGTTTGGGCGGTATTACTTCTCTGTTTATTGTCATCACTTTTCCACTTGTGCTTATGTTTCCTGGCAGAGAGGACTTTCCTTGAGCAGGGACCCCATCCCAAGTTCATAGTAGAGCTAACACAAACAACTTTGAATCAGTATTGTGTCATGAATAAATGACTTTGGTCCTCCAAAGGAAGGTAACAGCTAACTAAATAGAGCTGATCACCATATGAAAAGATTGGTTCTGTTTTCACTCTTTAAAATTCTTGTAAGCCAGATTGAGAACAAAGTACATTTTATTTGGAGAGATATCAGAATGCATTTCAGTTCCAGTTAGATTGTCTTTAAGAAAAATAGAAGAAAGGTGATTTTGCATCATATACAACTGGAGTAAGTGTAAGAAAAAGATGATAAAGAAGAGTATTAGGAAGAAAAAAGATTTTATTTAATACGGTAATGAGTACATTCTTCAGAAAGGCAGAGAAATATTACACTCTTTTCTAAAAAAAAAATTGTATTTAAGCAAGAAATAATTGTAAGGAAACCTGGTTCTGTGAAAGTGCATTTTCATCAGAATGGAAAAGACGTCGTGTGGAATAAAGACGGTACCTAAAGGAACCAGGAAGGGTCAGATCAGCGCTGGAATGAGGTGTGACAACTACATTAAAAGGAAATATTTTAGAAGTTCAGTTACAATGACTGAAAATATGAACATTATCATGTTTAATGTCTAATATTAAAATGAATGAGACAAGCATGACTCAGGAAAGAATGAGAATAATTCTGCTGTACTCCAGGAATCTAAGACCTTGGTGTAAAATATCTCAGTCAACCGCTGGAGAAAGAACAGAATAGTTTAGCCATTCTTGCAAACTTGTCCTGTAATATCTGAGGAAATGAAAAATAGTCTTTTAATGGCCCAAGGCATGATGTAGGTGATGACAGACATTGTCAATTTAATATAGATTTGATTTCACTACTGCGTAAATTCAGAAATAGGAAAGGCTCAAGTATATGGGAATAAAGGTGAGAGTATATGAAGATGTGGACTGTGAAAAGGAAAAATATTTTTATCATGTTTGTAATGATAATTATCTGCAATAAATAATTTCCCTGTATTTATTTCTTATATTTAATACTTTCAAAACAGTTTTAAATTTGACATCCTTAGAAGCATAATGGTGAAATAATTTTATCATGATCTTTTGTCTCAAAAAACAAAACCAGTCCACCTCTATGCAGTTTTTATTCTCCAATTTATTATTTTATTCTGAACATCTTCAGTTGTCTATGTTGTATATTTTATCATTATCAATGTTATATACAGGCCTAATTAGGAGTGTCTTTTCTCCTATATAAAGGGATCAAGCATTTTCAAGTGGCAACTTTAAAACAGCATTTTAGGACAATACTTGTTTGTTCGAAGTAATTGTTTTAATAAAATAAAATAAACTAGTTAGGCAACATATTAAAAAACAGAGACATTACTTTGCCAACAAAGGTTGGTCTAGTTAAAGCTGTGTTTTTTCCAGTAGTCATGTATGGATGTGAGAGTTGGGCTATAAAGAAAGCTGAGCACCAAAGAATTGATGTTTTTGAACTGTGGTGCTGGAGAAGACTCTTGAGAGTCTCTTAGACTGCAAGAAGATCTAACCAGTCCAACCTAAAGGAAATCAGTCCTGAATATTCATTGGAAGAACTGATGCTGAAGCTGAAGCTTCAAGATTTTGGCCACCTGATGCAAATAACTGACTCATTTGAAAAGACCATGATGCTGGAAAAGATCGAAGGTGAGAGGAGAAGGGCACAACAGAGGATGACATGGTTGGATGGCATCACCACTCAATGCACATAAGTTTGAGTAAGCACTGGGAGTTCGTGATGGACAGGAAGGCCTGGCGGCTGCAGTCCATGGAGTCACAAAGAGTCAGACATGACTGAGTGACTGAACTGAACTGAACTGAGATGGCCTGTTGAAATGTATGTGGTTCATTATTTCATAATATTTTCATTTCTAATACCACTTTTTCTTACTCTCTTCTTGCTGAGGATCAAGGTGTAGCTTTTAGTAAGAAATTATGACATTATGAAAAACTGAAGTCCCTATTTAAAGATCTGCTTCAAGACTACTTAAATATGATGTCTTCCATCTTAAGTTAGAGTATTTTGCAAATGAAGATAACAATTTTATGACTAACATGATGAGAAGGTTATCATAATAAAATCTGAAACCCAATGAAAATTGGTATCAAGTTCACTATGACAGTTTCCCAGATTTTAGAAGGTATAAACATTTTATAGAATCAGAATTATATTGCCGGTGGAAAGACTCTAGAGATTAGCCATCCACTACCCTCTATTACAAATGAAAAACCAGGGCCCAGCAGGTAGTTATTTAGCTACTGATGGGCTGTGAGTACAATCCTAACTCTTGGTTCCTAGTTTACTGCTCTTCTGTGTCATAATACACTGATTTTTTAAGGCCAAGTATCTGTCCTTTGCAATCCCCCTTTCCATTAGCATTCCTTTTCTTCAGGAAAATAAAAATTGTCCTCTTCCTCTACTTTAAAGCTTGCCTGAAAATGTACAGATGGAAATAATGTTAGCACAGCCGGAACCAGAAGATACCTGATCTGAGTGTTTATAGTATATTATGATAAAGGTCAGGTTGGAAAAGTCAGCCTGGATTAAAGGCAGAAACCAGCATAAGCACTAAGGCCAGTATCTACTAAAACTGTAAAGCAAAGACTGGCCAATGTTTACCCTTTTTTTTTTTATAAAGCCACAAAAATAGAAATAAATCCTTGCATCATAAATTATGTATTGTTGACACTAATTTTTGACTTTTGGAATATATTTTTATAATTATATTTTAATGTATTCATGTATAACTGTGGTTGAAAACACAAATCCAATGACCCTAAGAACTTAATTCTCTCAGCTCAAAAATAGGACTTTCTGAATGATTTCATCAGAAGGTTATTATGCTTTCATTTAAAGGGGTCATGTAAGACCTCAGGAGAAATACTTGCTTAATGTTGTGTATTTAAACACAGGGCATTTTTTATCAAATCCCTAATTTACATATGCTTATGAAATATAAAAGAAAGAGGAGAAATAAAATCTGACAGGAATATCTTGACAAATGGCCCAAAGAAATATAATCTTACTTTGCAGTGGGTAGGTTCTGCAAAGGACCTATAAAGGTTCTGTAGGACCTGCAAAGTTTCTATAAAGGAATTTACGGACCTGCAAAGGTTCTATAAAGGAATTTAAGGACGCCCTTTCATAGACAAATCAGAAAATCTGTCATCTTAGTTAGAATAATGATGAATTACCAGTAGCTGTGTTTAATAGATGGCATTCTAGGATATATATCTTGACATACAACGTACCTTGGATTTTTTTTCATCTTTTATAGACGTGCTTCCCTGGTAGCTTAGATGGTAAAGAATCTGCCTGTAATAAGGGAGACCTGGGTTCAATCCCTTGGTTGGGAAGACCCCCTGGAGAAGGAAATGGCAACCCACTCCAGTGTTTTTGCCTGGAGAATCCCATGGACAGAGGAGCTGAGCAGGCTGTAATTTATGCGGTTGCAAAGAGTCGGACACCACTGAATAACTTTCACTCACTCATACATGGGAAGGTCCTCAAATATACTGTTAGGGAGGACAGTAGAGAAACGATATAAGCCTGAGGGACACACTTGATTAAAGTTACACATTTGAATAAAATTATAAGGACCAAGGAAGGGAACATTAGTCAAAGAGTCTTTATTGGGTTCCTGATCCTTTAAATAATATTTATGGTCCACATATTTATGTGGTAGGCATTAGGGCATATAACAATGACTGAAGTGGACAATAATACATTTTAGCAAAGGTGTATCATCAGTGCTTTGAATGCTTACAAAGAAGGGAGTGGTCGAGAGTAAGCTTGGGGATGCGACAGCAGAGAGAGCAGAGAGCCCTGAGGGCAGAACCGCTGTAGGGGTAGAGGCAGGCTGAGTTCTGGGACTCTGTCCATTGTGGAGCCCCCTCTGATGCAGATTCTGGATGGGCTCCTCTAATGGACCCTGACTGTTGCTGCCCACTGGCTAAGTCAGGTCCAGCTCTTTGTGACCCCATGGCCTATGGCACACCAGGCTCCACTGTCCTCTATAGTCTCATGGAGTTTACTCAAATTCACATCCTTTGGGTCATGACCCTGGCAGGTCTGTCTGTTTCCCACCTTGTAGTAACCCTCTCATTCCATTGCCTCTCCCCTTGGCACACCACCCCCCACTGCCCACCATGTTTTCTTGCCCTTTCTCGCTCCTGACTCTGAGTCATTTTGAGCCATGAATTTTCTCGCATCCGAGATCCAGCCCTGGTACCTGGCACAGGGCGGGTGCTCTGTGGTTTCTGCTTAATCGATATGCTAGCAGTTATCTGACAAAGCATACAGGGGTTGTAGCGAAACAGCGTCTCTGTGCTTGACATTAGAAACATACATGTGCATTACATTAGAAACATAATGATTGAAAACATCTTTCCCTTTGAATTTTTTAAGACCGAATACCAGTGGCGGGGAGGAGAGGTCCTATGGGAGAGAGGGTTGTAGCTGCCCCACTCTGTCCAAGTAATGTCTGCCACTTCTTCCCCAATCACAAGTAGATCCAACTGGACTTAAAAAACAAGATGTGAATTTACCTTTGTAAAGTAAAAAAAATTTTTTTAATTAAAAAAAAAAAAGATGTGAATTTACCTTCAAAGCATCTCGTAGGCCTAGGTTCCAATCAGATTTCCACTCCAAAGCTATTATACTTCCAGCAAGTTGCTGGCTATTGGAAATCGCTGCAAATAATTATTTAATCATGTTATTAAAAAAACAATCTGTAGAACAAAACCACAACCAAGCCCCCTGCCCTAGATGCTACAGGGAAACCCATGGCTTAGAGGGAAAGTGGAAAGTGGAAATGTACTTGAATCATGCCTGGAAACCCCCTCCCTGCACCACCTTGAACTCCCATGCTGAGTTCTGTTTTAGGTTCTCTCTGGACTCTGTGCAGAAATTCCGGCTCGTGGGAGTGAAAGCATGAGCATCCCTGTGTGCTAAATCCACACAGTGAAGATTAAATTCCAAGCCTTCCCTAGAAGAACTTTGTAACAACCTGACCCAGCGTTACCCCTGGTATTTGCTCCAGAAAATCATTTGAAACATAACTGCTGTCTTTGGTTTCAAGTTTATAATCAGAGCGGTTTGAAATCTACTGGCACTGAACATAAAAGCCAAAGATGAAAATGGGAACATAGGAACCCTGAATATAGGTAGTGATGAATCACAGTGCGCCAGCTTTCAAGTATTACAATTATCCACCTAAAAATACCCCAAGGAGCCCTGTGCCCTTCCCTACTGTTTACCTTGGTTGCTGCTTGAAAAACCTCGAGAGCTGCTACCTGTTGCCTTTTAAGTGATAATGTTAGAACTCTTCAAGATATATATATATATATATATATATTTTTTTTTTTTTTTTACTTACCAATTATCTTTTCTTGCTATATATTTATCTTGTGTGATAAATATAGTAACTCACTAATCACACTAATTGAGGGTGGGCACTGGTAGCATTATGGGATTTACAGATTAGTCACACTTAGAAGGAGAGGGAGTCAGTCAGTGTTAGCTGGATTATATCAGTGATGCAAATTAAAAAGGAAAAAAAAAAAAAAACAGTGCAGACTTTGATCTTGGACTCTGAGCCCTAGGGTTAGCTGCCAAATGATGTCACATTCTTATTGTTAACTATTAAAGAACCCAAATAGGGTTTTGGTTTATAGCATCTCCGGATGTTTATCGGAGCTCAGAAAATCTCCGCCTTTCTTATGCTTAACCATGATGACCTTGAGTTTGTGGAAAGCCCATCTTTCCCTCTAGAATTTATGTGTGTGTGCACGTGCTTATGTGCTCAGTCCCCTCAGTTGTGTCCCACTCTTTGCAGTGCTATGGACGTGTAGCCCACCAGGCCCCTCTTTTCACAGGATTTTCCTGGCAACAATACTAGAGTGGGTTGCCATGCCCTACTCCAGGGGCTCTTCCCAACCCAGGGATCAAACCCAGGTCTCCTGCACCTCCTGCATTGCAGGCAGATGCTTTACCCCTGAGCCACTGTGTGTGTTTTCTCCTTAAAAACGTCAGAGGTGAGGGATGAGATAGAACAAAAATTAAAGCTCTACAAATAAAGTTCAACTATTGTCAACATTTGGAGAAGGTGATGGCACCCCACTCCAGTACTCTTGCTTGGAAAATCCCATGGACAGAGGAGCCTGGTAGGCTGCGGTCCATGGGGTCGCGAAGAGTCGGACACAACTGAGCAACTTCCCTTTCACTTTTCACTTTCGTGCATTGGAGAAGGAAATGGCAACCCACTCCAGTGTTCTTGCCTGGAGAATCCCAGGGACGGGGGAGCCTGGTGGGCTACCGTCTATGGGGTCTCACAGAGTCGGACACGACTGAAGTGACTTAGCAACAGCATTGTCAACATTGAGACTAGCGGTAAGGCAAGTATATTGAATAAAAAGATAAAATAAAGTAACTGCAGCTGGAGTTGAGGGAGAACAGAAGCAGAGAAAGTACTGCAAGAGAGAGGCAGAAAATAGCCAGATGGGTTGGTTTCCTGGGAGTTTTCCCTATAGCTCTGGATGAGAGGAGGGAATAACTTTGAAAATTAACTCTTTCCTCTCACTTGTAGCAAAACACTTAATTTAATATTGTACTGAAAGTCCTTGAGTTCAAACAGAGGTGAGGGCTGAAAAATTTACTAAGTCAAGTGGATTTGCTCTCCACCAGCTTCATGTCTTATTCTGTAAACTAGAAAAGTTAATTTATGTCCCAATTAAAAATGTGTCAGAACACAATCTTACCTGATTTAAGTGCTTATTTAAAAATAGGCACTTAAACAATAAACCCTGATTTAAGGGTTATTTTTGTAATACCATATATTTTCACATTTGTGCTGTCATTATTGTAATAAACAAAAATCAAGAAAATATATAACCCCATAATTAATTTCTAGAAAAAGTGTTTTTACAAACATTGGTTTCTCTCAGTGACATACACTTTTGTCTAGACACACGTGGATGTGGGTGAACTGCAAGAGAAAGCCACCTGCATTTGCTGGGAAAGAAAAGGCTGTCGGGAGAACGCTGGCAGCCTTGTGGCCTGCTTGCTTTTTGCCTCTTGCCCAGTTCACTGCTATAAGCATCCTTTCTGAGTGCAGTCTGATATGCCCTTAAAAACAGGCGCATATACATGTTGACCTGAGCCCATGAGCTGAATTATCCTGAGAAGGAGAGGAGAGCTTCCTCTGTGGAACCTGCCTGAGATTATGCAGTTGGGATTAAGCACATGGACAGCTGAAGTTAGAGCATTGCCTGTTAGATGTGAAAAATTCTGGAGTGAGGTCTTTGACTGGGTTTCCCAAGTGGTGCAGTGGTAAAGAAGCCGCCTTCCAATGCAGGAGACTCAGGTTCGATCCCTGGGTCAGGAAGGTCTCCTGGAGGAGGAAATGGCACCCGATTCCAGTATTCTTACCTGGGACATCCACATGGACCAAGGCGCCTGGCGGGCTACAATCCAGGGGGTCGTAAAGAGTCTGACATGACTGAGCATGAACGCACAACAACGTCTTTGACTTCGGGGAATAAAATGCCCCCTGGTGGCTATTCTTCTGTCCCGTGGCGTGTCCATATCACAAGACTGACTTAGAATAGGGTGGCTCAGAGAGCCAGGCTTAGCTGCAGAGGAGCTTCTGAGTGGTCAGTGGATTTAGAAATAACTCCCTAAACCCTTTCAGTCACCTTGACTCTAGGCAGAACTTGGTCCCCGAGTGTTGGCTCTCAGTCCATATGGGAGGTTTCCCATGCACTCCCACACAGTGCCCCCACACCATCCTGGTGTCCCGAATCAGCTCGGCTCGGACACCATGGAGCTGGAGATGGGTCGCGTCCTGTAGGGCTAGGCTCCGTCCCTAGGACGGCCCCACCCCTGCCTCAGAACGGGGAATAAAATGCCCCCTGGTGGCTATTCTTCTGTCCCGTGGCGTGTCCATATCACAAGACTGACTTAGAATAGGGTGGCTCAGAGAGCCAGGCTTAGCTGCAGAGGAGCTTCTGAGTGGTCAGTGGATTTAGAAATAACTCCCTAAACCCTTTCAGTCACCTTGACTCTAGGCAGAACTTGGTCCCCGAGTGTTGGCTCTCAGTCCATATGGAGGTTTCCCATGCACTCCCACACAGTGCCCCCACACCATCCTGGTGTCCCGAATCAGCTCAGCTCGGACACCATGGAGCTGGAGATGGGTCGCGTCCTGTAGGGCTAGGCTCCGTCCCTAGGACGGCCCCACCCCTGCCTCAGAAGACAGTCCCAAGTCTAGGTTTTCTCTTAGGCACATGACCAACTGGATGGATGGAAGGTTCCAATGGTATCAGGCTCTATAGCTGGAGATCATGGGTCCCAGTGACCCTCTCCCTGGGTTCAATTAATTTCCTAGAGCAGCTCACAGAACTCAGAGAAGGATTTGACAGGCACACCTCAGACACACTTCAGGCTGGATTCCAGTCCACCACAAAGAAGCAGACACAATTGCTTCATCGGGAGCCACTGTATTTTTCCCAGTACATACAAAAGGTTTGTTTACACTTTACTGTGGTCTCTTACGCGTAAACTAGCATTGTTTTAAACACACACTGTTATTCAGTCACTAAGTCTTGTCTGACTTTTTGTGACCCCATGGACTGCAGCTCACCAGGCTTTCCTGTCCTTCATTATCTTCCGGAGTTAAACTTATGTCCACTTAGTCTGTGATGCCATCCAACCATCTCATCCTGTCCTCCCCCTTCTTCTCTTGCCCTCAGTCCTTCCCAGTACCCGGGAGTTGGCTCTTTGCATCAGGTGGCCAAAGGATTGGAGCTTCAGCTTCAGCATCAGTTCTTCCAATGAATATTCAGGGTTGATTTCCTTTAGGGTTGACTGCTGATCTCCTGACTGTCCAAGGTGCTCTCAAGGATCATTTCCAGCTCCATAACTCAAAATTACAAATTCTTTGGCACTCAGCCTTTTTTTATGGTCCAATTCTCACATCCATACATGACTACTGGAAAAACCATAACTTTGACTATATGGACCATTGTCAGCAAAGTGATGTCTCTGCTTTTTAATACTCTATCTAGGTTGGTCATCAGTTCAGTTCAGTTCAGTTGCTCAGTCGTGTCCGACTCTTTGTGACCCCATGATCACAGCACGCCAGGCCTCTAATTTCATGGCTGCAGTCACTGTCCACAGTGATTTTGGAGCCCGAGAAAGCAAAATCTGTCACTGCTTCCACTTTTTCCCCTTCTATTTGCCTTGAAGTGACATAACCTTAATTTAAAAATACCGTATTGCTAAAAATCACTATCATCTGCGCCTTCATGGAGTCATAATCTTGCTGAGGGAGGGTCTCGCCCCCGTGCTGATGACTGCTGAGTGATCATGGTGAGGTTTGTGGCAATTGCTTAAAATAAGACAGCAGTGAAGTGTGCTGCACTGACTGGGTCTGCCGCCCGTGACCGATTTCTCTGTAGCGTATAGTGCTGTTAGATAGCATTTTACTCACAGCAGAGCTACTCAGAATCGGAGTCAGTCCTCTCAAACCCCTGTCCTGCTTTATCAACAAAGTGTATGGAACAGTCTAAATCCTTTGCTGTCATTTCAACAATCAATCAAGTTTGCCATCTTATGTGAGCACTATTCATGGTGTCCCAAATATAATTATTTTTGTAATCAATAGGAGCCTCACTGATCACATCAACCATGATAGATTTAATAATAATTAAATGTTTGAAATGGTGCAAGAATTATCAAAATATGACTCAAAAACATGAAGTGAGCAAATGCTATTGGAAAAATGGCAAGACACAGGACACAGGGTTGCCATAAACCTTCAATTTGAAAAAAAAAGAGAAAGAAAAAGAAAATGCAATATCTGCAAAACAATACAATGAAATAAAATAAAATGAGGTATGTCTGTGTTTACTAGATCACTGGTTTGTCCTAATAAGGTGTAACTCAGGAATAGCCATATGGAAGGGATGCAGAGAGCAGTGAATGGGGAAAGGGCACAGAGGCTTCATGGCCCTGTCAAGTTCATCACTGTCCCAGAATTTCCATGTGTTCGGAAGAGCCTGAGTAGAGGTTTTTCAATCAAAAAATGTTTGCCAGTAGCTACTATTTTTGTGAATCTGTGGTGGGGGTGATGGGATATTACAAACCAGATGTACAAGCCATCTTCTAAAATATTCTTTGGTGATTTAGTGTGGAGCATCTGTGTGGTCTGTCTACAGGTTATGGACCACAGATTTCCAAACTAAGGTCAATCCTCATGCTGGTAATTACACAGACTATTTAGAAGTTTTTGGAGAGTGGTGATTTGCAGGGCTTGAGGGGGTGGGTCCTCTTTTTAGCCCCTCCTTCCTTCCTCTGTTTCTTGTGATACTGAAGTCAGCCCTTTGGTTTATTGCTTCCACACTATCTCTTGCCCATGGATCAGGCCTTTCTGCTTCATGGTATAGACCGGTGCTGACTCTATTTTCTGCACACTGAACTGCTGTTCTCTGCTGGCCTCTTCTGATTAAAACTTGGGTTGAGCTGTCTGCTTGGCTGTTGCGGGGGGCGGGGGCGGGACGGGCATCGCGTTGTCTGGCTTTGACCTAGTGCTGTGCTGACCTAAGGCCAGGCCAGGCTTTCTGATTGGGATCAGGGGCCCCGGGTCCAGAGAGGAAACCTCCAGTCGTTTCCGGTCACTGCTTTCCTGAGTGTGATGCCAGTTCTACAGGACCACCCTTTCTACCCTTGACAGCCTGCCTATGTACGAGCAGTGAATCCTTGGTAGATTATCCTGCAGTTATGGTTCCCTCCTTACCTTGGGTGCTCGCTGGGCTAGCGCTTCAGAGCCTGAGGAGGGCCAGCCTCACCACCACGAAGCCGGGTGGACGAGGTTTCCTGGTCCTCGTGGCATCCCTGCTGTGACTCAGGCACAGCAGAGGGCAGTGCCTACTCTCCCTGTAAGGAGAGTCCACGTAAGGCCATAGCCACTCAGAGCCGAATCACCGTTGACAATGACGTTAGCTATCCGTTCATCAAGTATGGCCTTTACTCTGTCGAGGCACGTTCCCTCTGTGCCCAGTTTCTGGAGAATTTTTATCATGAATGGATGGTGAGCTTTGCCTAAAGATTTCTTTTTCTTTTTTTTTTAAATAAATTTATTTATTTTAATTGGAGGCTAATTACTTTACAATTTGTATTGGTTGTGCCATACATCAACATGTATCCGCCACAGGTATACACGTGTTCCCCATCCTGAACCCTCCTCCCTCCTCCCTCCTCACACCATCCCTCTGGATGATCATAAGAGTTTTAGCAGAAATAGACACACAGACGGAGAGAACAAGCCTATGAATACCAGGGGGAAAAGTGGGATGAGTTGGGAGATTAGGATTGACACAATATACTGTAGATGCTGTATATAGAATAGATAACTAATGAGATCCTACTGTATAGCACAGGGAGCTCTACTCAATGTTGTATTCTAAGGTGACCTAAATGGGAAGGAAATCCAAAAAAAGAGGGGATGTATGTATACACATAATGGATTCACTTTGCTGTGCAGTGGAAACTGCACTGTAAAGCAATTATATTCCAATTAAAATAATTTTTAAAAGTTGAGTTACACAGGCAACCAATTCTGTGTTTATTGCCCTGTTATTAATACGAGGATAAAGGTAAACTCATAAATCCTCCCTTGACTAGACTCCACAAGCAGGTCATAAATGACTTGTAAAATTGATCACCCTAAATGTTATTACATATAATTTTGAATAGATGTCACTTTCCTTAGTTTATTTCCATTATACATATATTCTGGAATTTATACTCAGATATCAAATGATTCAAACATATATAGTAAAATATTTATTTTTCCATGACATATTTGATTTTATGTATTTTATAGCTTTAATTTTGCCCTAAGTTTAATTGTAACATTCATAAACCAATAAACAGGAATATGTAACTTTCTTAGAACCCTGGAGGAATTTTTTAAATGTATTATCTGTTGCTATACTACCAAAAATATCCTGGTATTTTATAAAAGAAACAAAAACAAAAGTGGCAAAAATTAAAATAACTCAGAGACAAAGAAACAATGCTATGTATAAAAATAGATGCTTATGTATTAAAATTTTTCTGAATCTCTGAATACTAATAATTGCTCATACATAATTTATCTAAAAATGCTTGTGCTAATTTAGAGCAATATTTTAAGAAGAAAGGTTTACAAATATTAAATGTAAATTTATGTAAGTATTAAAACTAGCCATAAATACTTAGAGACTGCTGTATTAAAAATGGAAAATGTACTAAAATGAAAATATATGAGTGAAAAGACCAGTGAAAGTGAAAGTTTCTCAGTCATGTCCAATTCTTTGTAACTCCATGAACTGTAGTTCTTGGAATTCTCCAGGTCAGAATACTGGAGTGGGCAGCCTTTCTCTTCTTAGGGGATCTTCCCAACCCAGGGATCGAACCCAGGTTTCCCACATTGCAGGAGGATTCTTTACTAGCTGAGCCACCAGAGAAAGCCAAGAATATTGAAGTGGGTAGCCTATCCCTTCAATAGATCTTCCCGACCCAGGTATTGAACCGGAGTCTCCTGCAATTCAGGTAGATTCTTTACCAACTGAACTATCAGGAAGCCCATTAGATCAGAGATAAGTTAAAATCTTGATTCAAAAATAAATATAACTATAGTATATTAACGCATATATATGGAATTTAGAAAAATGTTAACGATGACCCTATTTGCGAGACAGCAAAAGAGACACAGATATAAATAACAGACTTTTGGACTCTTTGGGAGAAGGTGAGGATGGGATGATATGAGAGAATGGCATTGGAACATGAATATTACTATATAAGAAATAGATGACCAGTCTAAGATCAATACATGAAGCAGGGCACTCAAAGCCAATGCACTGGGACAGTCCTGAGGGATGGGATCGGGAGGGAGGTGGGAGGGGATTCAGGATGGGGGACACATGTACATCCATGGCTGATTCATGTCAATGTATGGCAAAATCCACCACAATATTGTAAATTAACTGGCCTTCAATTAAAATAAATTAATTAATTTAAAAAATAAAAAGACAATATAACTAGTATTTGAAAGAGTTAAGATAAAGTCCAGGTTACTTACACCCATTCTTACACACAGTAGTTATGCCTAAGATAGTGCTGATGTCTTTATTAAACAAAACAAAAACATTACCTACCACTGAGTTGTAATAATTAATATTTATTTATAGCTTGAGATGTGTAGAGTTGAAATTTCACCCTTAGATTTTAACTAGAAGTTCTGAATTTGGTTATATTTCCTGACTGTGCTTAGCTATTTGAAACCTGTGATATCTGTGGCCAAGCAGAAGGAGATTCCTTTATGAACAATGTTGATTTGCATTCATAAAGTAGGATCACTTAACACATTTTCCCCTGAATGTTTCCAGGCATTTTTTTTTTCCCGCCCACAGACTCAGCACTCTAGGAGGAGTAAGAATTTGCAGTTTCTGTGAAAAAATTGTTTCACAAGGATTAGAAGTCAGCCACTCTTAAAAAGGACAAAACTTGCTCTTTAATTTGTTGAATTTTACCTGTACTCAAAATTGGCACTACTTTTCTTCATTGGTAATTCTAATCCTGTATAATATGCACTGATTCTGTGCATACTCAAAGCCTTGTTGATAATGTGAATGCAGCATAATGCGGACTGGTTATTTAAGAGCAGTTCGACTTTGTTCAGCATGTACCAAATAATAGAGGCAATAAGCAATTTTTTCTTCTCAAAAGCAGTAGGTAATTCTTATAAGTATAAAAATTGCAGCTGCCATGGTTAGTTTTCTCCCAAATTGTTTGAGCATAGCAACTTTCTGGAGTATTTGAAAGCCAAAGTTGTGATCCATTCTTTGAGTTGCAGCTCTCAAATGTAAAATTGCCAGTCCAAATTTTTAAATGGCTTAAACCTATTAAGTGGTAGGTGGTTGTAAACTGATAAACTCAAAATATTTTATATTACTCAACACATGGAAATAGACTACTTCCTTACTAGTTTTAATGTATATAAAGGAAAATTACTTTAAAGCATTTTTAATTAAAATGTTTTTCTTAATATTTTTGGAACACATACTTATGTAAAATGCAATGCATAAAATAAATGATGCCTCTTAGTCTTAGGCATTGTTTATATTAATTGTTAAAATAATATTATGATTAATATAAATTCAGAGAAGCATTTGGGTTTATTTTCATATTTAAGTGTCTTATTACAAAAATGTACCACATTAGGCAACCATTTAATATTTAAAATAGGTTATATATACACGAGTTAGCATTAGGAATCTTAAGTGAATACTGTACATATTTTTTAAAAGAAACATTGTTTGAAAATGATGTGTAACCCCAAGGTTGGTGCTTCAGAAAGATGGGCAGCCTGCTCACTGTGCTGCTAACCTGGCTAATGTTGGAAGTGAGGGAGGGTGGGGTTTAAATGCTGTAAAGGATTCAGTGGTGTTAGAATGTGGAGCTGGCTTGCAGTAGATGCCAGAGGGAGGAGGGGAGAGGGAGGACCCTCTGTGTGGGCAGAAGGGTCATGAGTCTATGAGAAGGGCTTCACGCGAAGGAAGCAGTGAGAAATAAGGCTGGGAAGATTCTGAGTCACAGGCTAAAAGCATTGTAACAATAGCAATAAAAACTATCCCTCACGTCTTATGTGGACTTTATGTGATCTACATGGAAATTGTGCATAATACCTGCCCTGGGGATACTCAGGTCATGTATGTAAGCCTGAACTGGAATTCAGGTCCCTCAATAAAGCACCCTTTCCATAATGCTCTGCTGACATCTTGTGACTTATCCAGAAGAGGACTTGTCCCCACCTGTACGAATGGATCCTACAGGAGATCTGATCACTTATGGAAAAGTCTAAAACCTGTGTTCTCTTTATGTGTCTGAAAATAGTGTGTGTGAACTTTCTGGACTTCTGCTCGAATTGTCTCTCCTATAACAAACGGCATGAGAAAATGGGTAGTTTGGAGATAATTTAGTAAATGGACTGACTACAGATGTGGGCAATGATTAGAACTAGCAGCTAGGGGTGGGGAAGGAACCCAGAGCCAGAGCCAGTTGGGAGGGGCTTCTCCCTCATTAACCCTGGAGGAACAAAGGTGAAGCCAGAGAGAGCTGTGTGGTCTTGCAGATGTCAGGGTGTGGCCCTCATTAGAGAAACATCCTCCCTAAGGGGATGCTGGGGAGATGGACACCTCACCAAGGTCTCTTCATTTGATAGGCTTCCGCTGCCTGCTGTGGATAAAGTCAACCCAGCGTCAGGAAGGAAGGAATCCCATTGTTGCAGCTTAAGTAGCTGAGCCCCCAGGCCCCGGAGCAGTGGAGACAGGGAGAGGGATTGCATCTGAAGAGATGGACGAAAAGTGTCTAGGCACAGTCGTCCCCAGCCCACTAGTCACTCATCATAAAATCTTTATGATTTATTATTTTTTCTTAGCACTTATTTTCTTATTGCTGTTTAGTCTCTGAGTCATGTTCACCTCTTTTGCAACCTCATGCAACACTGGAATGGGTTGCATTTCCTTCACCAGAGGATCTTCGTGACCCGGGGATCAAACCCATATCTCCTGCATTGCAGGCAGATTCTTTAACACTGGGCCAACAGGGAAGCCTTCAGTTATTACTTATTTATCTATGTATCCATTGCTTATTTTCTATCCTCTTCTCCTCTCAAAAGAATAGCACCTCATCCAACTTGTTCTCCCTTCTGCCTCCAGTTCTTAAAGCAATGAACTGCAAACCATGGGCATCAGTAATTTCTTGATTGGATAAAGGAAAGATGTGTATTAAACATTCGTATGTGTACACACATATTGTTTATATATTACATATAAATATGTCAATTATGTATATATATGCATAGTATGCATGTTTGGGTAAATTCTCTTTCTTAGGATTATGTTTTATAATTTAAACTGGAATAATATCTAGCACACTGATGTCCATTAGTAGCCTCTCATTAAAAACTTATGAATGGGTTATAAGTGTATCTGTTTATGATGCTAAATGAATATATTCAAGTAAGTTAGTTCACTTCAGTCGCTCAGTTGTGTCCGACTCTTTGCTACCTCATGACTGCAGCACGCCAGACATCCCTGTCCATCACCAACTCCCAGAGTTTATTCAAACTCATGTCCATTGAGTCGATGATGCCATCCAACCATCTCATCCACTATCATCCCTTTCTCTTCCTGCCTTAAATATTTCCCAGTGTCAGGGTCTTTTCCAATCAGTAGTTCTTCTAATTAGGTGGCCAAAGTATTGGAGTTTCAGCTTCAGCATCAGTCCTTCCAATGAACACTCAGGACTGATCTCCTTAGGATGGACTGGCTGGATCTCCTTGCAGTCCAAAGGACTCTCAAGAGTCTTCTCCAACACCACAGTTCAAAAGCATCAGTTCTTCGGTTCTCAGCTTTCTTGATAGCCCAACTCTCACATCCATACATGACTACTGGAAAAAACATAGCTTTGACTAGATGGACCTTGTTGGCAAAGTAATATCTCTGCTTTTTAATATGCTAGCCACGTTGGTCATAGCTTTTCTTCCAAGGAACAAGCTTCTTTTGATTTCATGGCTGTAGTCAGCATCTGCAATGACTTTGGAGCCCCCGAAAATAAATTCTGTCCCTGTTTCCATCATTTCTCCATCTATTTGCCATGAACTGATGGTACTGGATGCCATGATCTTAGTTTTCTGAATGTTGAGTTTTAAGCAAACTTTTTCACTCTCCTCTTTCACTTGCATCAAGAGGCTCTTTAGTTTTTCTTCACTTTCTGCCATAAGGGTGGTGTCATCTGCATATCTGAGGTTAATGATATTTCTCCCAGAAATCTTGATTCCATCTTGTGCTTCATCCAGTCCAGCATTTCTCATGATGTACTCCGCAATAAGTTAAATAAGCACAGTGACAATATATAGCCTTGACATATTCCTTTTCCTGTTTGGAACCAGTCTGTTGTTCCATGTCCAGTTCTGACTGTTGTTTCTTGATCTGAATATAGATTTCTTAGGAGGCAAGTCAGCTGTTCTGGTATTCCCATCTCTTGAAGAATTTTCCACAGTTTGCTGTGATCCACATAGTCAAAGGCTTTGGCATAGTCAGTAAAGCAAAAGTAGATGTTTTTCTGAAATTCTTTTGCTTTTTCCATGATCCAGCAGATTTTGGCAATTTGTTCTCTGGTTCCTCTGTCTTTTCTAAAACCAGCTTGAACATCTGGAAGTTCATGGTTCACGTATTACTAAAGCCTGGCTTGGAAATTTTGAGCATTACTTTGCTATTGTGTGCTGCTGCTGCTGCTAAGTTGCTTCAGTCATGTCCAACTCTGTGCGACCCCATAGATGGCAGCCCGCCAGGCTCCCCCGTCCCTGGGATTCTCCAAGCAAGAACACTGGAGTGGGTTGCCATTTCCTTCTCCAATGCATGAAAGTGAAAAGTGAAAGTGAAGTTACTGAGTTGAGATGAGTGCAATTTTTCAGAACTTTCAGCATTTTTTGGTATTGCCTTTCTTTGGGATTGGAATGAAAACTGACATTTTCCAGTCCTGTGGCCAGTGCTGAGTTTTCCAAATTTGTTGGCATATTGAGTGCAGCACTTGCTCAGCATCATCTTTTTAGGACTTGAAACAGCTCAACTGGAATTCCATCACCTCCACTAGCTTTGTTCATAGTGATGCTTCCTAAGGCCTGTTTGACTTCACACTCCAGGATGTTGGGTTCTTCATGAGTGATCACATCATCATGATTATCTGGGTCATTAAGATCTTTTTTGTACAGTTCTTCTGTGTATTCTTGCCACCTCTTCTTACTATCTTCTGCTTCTGTTAGGTCCATACCATTTCTGTCCTTTATTGTGCCCATCTTTACATGAAATGTTCCCTTGGTATCTCTAATTTTCTTGAAGAGATCTCTAGTCTCTCCCATTCTATTGTTTTCCTCTATTTCTTTGCATTGATCACTGAGGAAGTCTTTCTTATCTCTCCTTGCTATTCTTTGGAACTCTGTATTCAAATTGGAATATTTTTCCTTTCCTCCTTTGTCTTTCACTTCTCTTCTTTTCATAGCTATTTGTAAGGCCTCCTCAGACAACCGTTTTCCCTTTATGCATTTCTTTTTCTTAAGGATGATTTGACCACCAAGATCTTTTTCTTAGGGATGGTATTCAGGTAAAAATACCTTTAATTTCATATCAGTTGAAATCAATATTATTAGCATATAGTCATAATTTGTGATCTTTTTTGTTCACCATAGGATTAAATACCCATCCAGTTCATATATTGACAGTCATCATATGAACTATATAGGTCTTGCTAAGTCCTGATACTATCAAGTAAAGTCATCATTACTGTTCACCAGATGTTTCTGGTTTGCCATCTTCCCAGCACTTGCTAAGATTATACTTCACTCTCTTAGGTTGGGTATGGTCATGACACTTATTCTGGCCAATGAATAGGAAAAGAAGTGATATTCAATTTTTCTGAGCACAGACACATCAGAGCCCATTTTTAGTTTGCCACTTCCCCTCCAAGTGGCCTGGAGCGCTCTGGGGATGAGAACAATATGGAGAAGAACACCCCCACACTGGCTGAGATGATGCAAAATCCATGGGAAATCAGCCATCGTGATCTTCAGCCACTAAGATCTGGAAGCTGTTTGTCATGCAGAATAACTTGATTAATGTGGGATGATACAAAGTAAATGAGAGTGAGCGTTAGCTGCCAAGGACTTCATGATTTAATGAAGGGGATAGACTTAAAAGCAAATCACAGTGAAGCATCTCAGAAAGCTTTGGTAAGAGGTATCAGAGACATAGGAACACAGAAAACGAAACCTGCACACGAGTTAGGGCAGGATTCAGGAGGTGACGCGAGAATTTGGGCTCAAAGAAAATGTAAAGTGTTCTCAGACAGATGCCTTCCAGGATGAGGAGCACCACGAGTCATAACAGCAAGCCCTAACTTGGGACACATATTTATACCCCAGCAGACACTTGGACCAACTCTAGAGTTTTAGACACAGCATAGTGAAATGGGGAAAAGTGTGGCCTCTGGAGTAGCATTACCTGAATGTGAATCCTACTTTGATATTTGTGGTCTCTTAACATACTACACAGCTTTCTAAGACTCACTTTCCCCCTACGTAAATTAGAGACAATGAGGATGCGGTGAAGATGATTTCTGATGCATTTAACAAAGTACATGATGGGAGCAACCTGAACATTCATAAACAGAGGAGTGGATAAAGAAGCTGTGGTATATATACTGCATCTAATTTTCATATATATATATATATATATATATATAGTGCAATACTACTCAACTATAAAGAACAAGGCTGTGCCATTTGCTGAAGCATGGATGGATCTAGGGGCTTTACAGGTGGCACTAGTGGTAAGGAACCCATCTGCCAGTACAGGAAACATAAGAGACACTGGTTAAATCCGTGGGTTGGGAAGATCCCCTGGAGGAGGTCACTGTAACCCACTCAAGTATTCTTGCCTGGAGAATCCCACAGATGGAGGCGCCTGGCAGGGGACAGTCCATAGTGTCACAGAGCGTTGGACATGACTGAAGTGACTTATCATGCCCACATGCACAGATGGGCCTAGAGATGGCCATACAGAGTGACTATCAGAAAGAGGAAGAAAAATATATATTAGCACACATACGTGGACTCTAGAAAATGGCACAGATGAGCCTGTTTGCAGAGCAGAAATAGAGAGCCAGACAGAGAAAACAAACAAATGGTACCAAAGGGACAAGGGGTGAAGGTGGAATGGTGCAACGAATGGGAGATTGGGATTGACATATATATGTATACACACACACACACACACACACACACACACACACATGCTACTATTGGTAAAGAATCTGCCTGCCAACGCAGGAGATGTGGGTTCAATCTCTGGGTCAGGAAGATCCCCTGGAGAAGGAGTGGCAACCCATTCCAGTATTATTGTCTAGGAAATCCCATGGACAGAGAAGCCTAGCAGGCTATATAGTCCATGAAGTTACAGAGTCAAATGTGACTTAGCAACTAAACAACAAGAACAAATGTATAATATAGATAACTAATGGGAACCTACTGTATAGCACAGAGAACTCAATGTTCTGTGGTGACCTAAATGGGAAAAGGTATCAGAGACATAGGAACACAGAAAACGAAACCTGCACACGAGTTAGGGCAGGATTCAGGAGGTGACGCGAGAATTTGGGCTCAAAGAAAATGTAAAGTGTTCTCAGACAGATGCCTTCCAGGATGAGGAGCACCACGAGTCATAACAGCAAGCCCTAACTTGGGACACATATTTATACCCCAGCAGACACTTGGACCAACTCTAGAGTTTTAGACACAGCATAGTGAAATGGGGAAAAGTGTGGCCTCTGGAGTAGCATTACCTGAATGTGAATCCTACTTTGATATTTGTGGTCTCTTAACATACTACACAGCTTTCTAAGACTCACTTTCCCCCTACGTAAATTAGAGACAATGAGGATGCGGTGAAGATGATTTCTGATGCATTTAACAAAGTACATGATGGGAGCAACCTGAACATTCATAAACAGAGGAGTGGATAAAGAAGCTGTGGTATATATACTGCATCTAATTTTCATATATATATATATATATATATATATAGTGCAATACTACTCAACTATAAAGAACAAGGCTGTGCCATTTGCTGAGCATGGATGGATCTAGGGGCTTTACAGGTGGCACTAGTGGTAAGGAACCCATCTGCCAGTACAGGAAACATAAGAGACACTGGTTAAATCCGTGGGTTGGGAAGATCCCCTGGAGGAGGTCACTGTAACCCACTCAAGTATTCTTGCCTGGAGAATCCCACAGATGGAGGCGCCTGGCAGGGGACAGTCCATAGTGTCACAGAGCGTTGGACATGACTGAAGTGACTTATCATGCCCACATGCACAGATGGGCCTAGAGATGGCCATACAGAGTGACTATCAGAAAGAGGAAGAAAAATATATATTAGCACACATACGTGGACTCTAGAAAATGGCACAGATGAGCCTGTTTGCAGAGCAGAAATAGAGAGCCAGACAGAGAAAACAAACAAATGGTACCAAAGGGACAAGGGGTGAAGGTGGAATGGTGCAACGAATGGGAGATTGGGATTGACATATATATGTATACACACACACACACACACACACACACACACACACATGCTACTATTGGTAAAGAATCTGCCTGCCAACGCAGGAGATGTGGGTTCAATCTCTGGGTCAGGAAGATCCCCTGGAGAAGGAGTGGCAACCCATTCCAGTATTATTGTCTAGGAAATCCCATGGACAGAGAAGCCTAGCAGGCTATATAGTCCATGAAGTTACAGAGTCAAATGTGACTTAGCAACTAAACAACAAGAACAAATGTATAATATAGATAACTAATGGGAACCTACTGTATAGCACAGAGAACTCAATGTTCTGTGGTGACCTAAATGGGAAGGAAATCCAAGAAAGAGGGAATATATGTAAACATATAGCTGATTCACTTTTCTGTACAGCAGAAACTAATACAACATTGTAAATAAGCTATACTCCAATAAAATTAATAAAAACAATAAAAATGATTAACACCTAATAAGTGTGTAAAATATGCTTCATGGTTATTGTAGTAATAGTCTGTGGGCTATAAGAGCGTCATAGGTGGAGAAAGGGGAAGGTAGGGGAGGAGGGCTGGCTGTGCTGGCCTGAGGGCAGGTGGGCAGGGACACGGCAGGCTGAAGTGACCTGGGAACTCCTCCGGGCGGTTAGAGCAGGGAGGCCCGGGGATGTGTAAAGATGCTAGAATGCTGACCTTGCCAAATAATATCCATTTATGTTTTTGGTCTTTATGCATTAAAAGGGTCTAAGTTTACCCATCAAACCTATAAATGGAGTGAGGGCATAGCTAATTCAGGCCTGCAAAGCAGAGGTGAGGGCAATTACCAGGGTCCCTAGTACAGACATCACACAGTCCCTGGCGACAGACAAGTGCATTTCAAACCGGGCTGAGGACGTTTTTACAGTAGGAAAATTGGTCCCTGTGAGTGCTTATGGGTGTATTTTTATGGCTTTCAATGCAATATCTTAATGCAGGTTGAGGGTGTATATGGAATAGGAATGGAAAAAGGGACATGACTTGCAAACATGATCTCAGTATAATTTAGTAAGATTTAAGCTACCTTGGGATGACACTTCCTAGATCCTGGATCTGAGCATAGAAAGTTAATAAGAAAAGTGCTTTATATCATGTAGCATACTTTCTTCTCCTTTCTCTGAAGGTCTGAAATAAAACAATGAGAAAGAACAACTCTCTTTTCTATTTTCCATGTATCATCAAATGTACTGTTGTAGGCAACACACTCCTCTGGTGTTTGCTACACACTACAGTGGGCTTTGGAATCACACCACCTCAGATAACATTCCAAATTTTGTCTCATTTCATGGGTAAATTAGCCACTTTAAGCTTCAGTATTCTCATTAAAATAAATGACAATACTAAGTACTCTCTACTCATACAGCAAGAATGAAGTAAGGCAGGCGAACTCTTCACCTTCACAAATGTTAGACTAATGCAAGTTGAATGGCTATGAATTGTCAAGTCATCCTGTGGTCTTACATACAATGGTTGAGTGTAATGTTTCCGTTGACCAGTTAAGGGATTAGTAGTTGAAACTTTTCTATACTGCTGACAGAAATATAAAACCGTGTAGCTACTTTGGGAACAGTGAAGCAGTTTCCTCTAAAATGAACATGCATTTGCCATATAACCCACCAGTTCCACTCCTAGGTGTATCCTTAGAAAAAAATGAAGAAATACGCCTTCACAAAAGATCTAGCCTCAATTTGTAGCAGTTTTCTTCATATAGGCAAAAACTGGAGACAATGAAATAGCCATCAACTGCTGAGTGAATGGGCAAGCTATGATACATCCATAAGATGAAATACTGCTCAGCTCTAGAAAGGACCCAAATAGTGATCCATGGGAAAACCCAGTGTATCTCAGATTACTCTAACTGAAAGAATTCAGACAAAAAGACTACAAACTGGACGGTTCTAGAAAGGGAAAATTTATAGAGATGAAAAAGACATCACTGGTTGTCGTGGGATACAGTTGGGGCAGAGGTGAGAAGAGTAGAGAAGGACACAGGAGACAGGATAGAACTTTTGGGGTGATAGGAATGTTCCATATTTTTACTGTGGTGTTTGGTACAAGGCTGTATACATCTGTCAAAGAATTGATAACCATGAACTTTAAATGAGTGGATTTTATTGCATGTAAGCTATATCTCAATTTTTAAAACTTAAGGAATATCAATTTTAAAAATATCTCAATTTTAAAAACTTAAGATGTCATGGAAACCTCTGAGGACAGAGAACATCACATGAATTTGCAACCCAGAAAATCATTCTAGAAAGGAGAAACCAACAACTTGGACAGTGCACATGTAGTCATCCTGACTTGTTCATTTTGAGTCTCTAATTAGGATCTGGTGATAGTGAATTAAGTAAAAATGTGAATTCAAAAACAGAAACATTTTAGAAAACCTGCAGTTATAAGTTTGTTAGAATAATTTAAAAAATCTCTTCCAAAACTTTTGTATGAGTGTTTGAGAACTATGAATTGTCCAGAAAGTTCAAGATTTATTTTGAAAAATAACTTGCTATTTAATCTTCCTCCCCAAAATACTTTTTTTTCTATTATAAGAAAACCTCTACCTTTAAAGCTAGTTTTTAAGTGCCATGTCTGATGTGTTTTATCTAAAGTGATGAAATAACTCTTTAAAAAAAAAAAAGGGAAGAAAACTCAAAAGACTACCTGAAGCATACCTTTTGGGCATTTTTTTCATGTTTACATTACCAAGAAAGCCATAAATCTAAGATAATATCTAAAGTGCAAAATTATATGTAAGTAGCCTGGAAAATCCCATGGATGGAGGACCCTGGTAGGCTGCAGTCCATGGGGTCGCTAAGAGTCGGACACGACTGAGTGACTTCACTTTCACTTTTCACTTTCATGCACTGGAGAAGGAAATAGCAACCCACTCCAGTGTTCTTGCCTGGAGAATCCCAGGGATGGGGAGCCTGGTGGGCTGCCGTCTATGGGGTCACACAGAGTCGGACACGACTGAAGCGACTCAGCAGCAGCAGCAGCAGCAGCAGGTGTAATACTTGGCATTTAAATGTGTTCTTAAAATCAGCGTGCAAGAATCTAATATATTGTTGGTTAGTTGACTGTGGTTAGATGGAAGATATAAGAAATCAAACAAGCTTACATGAAGATTGGGACACTGGTTTCACACTCTGTTCCCCAGCCTGATCTCTTGCTGCTGCTGCTAAGTCGCTTCAGTCGTGTCCAACTCTGTGCGACCCCATAGACAGCAGCCCACCAGGCTCCCCTGTCCCTGGGATTCTCCAGGCAAGAATGCTGGAGTGGGTTGCCATTTCCTTCTCCAATGCATGAAAATGAAAAGTGAAAGGGAAGTTGCTCAGTCGTATCCGACCCTTAGTGACCCCATGGACTACAGCCCACCAGGCTCCTCCATCCGTGGAGTTTTCCAGGCAAGAGTACTGGAGTGGGCTGCCATTGCCTTCTCCAGCCTGATCTCTTAGTGGGTTGATAGCATGGTAAATGCAGAATTTTTCCACAATTTTTTTCTGACATAGCCCCTATTTTAGCTTCAGCTTGGTTAGTTCCTTGTGCCAGGAGGTTTTCTGTTGTTCGCCTGCTCTCAGAACCACCCTGCACTGACTACACAAGCCTGTTGTAATGTCATTAGTCAACAGGATGATATGTCTTCTACATTCTCATACACACATTTTTGAAGCACCTCTATTTCCAAGGTAGTGTTTAAATCAGGGGGAAAGAATGACTTTTTCAGATAATACTGTACAATGTGATAGTGTCTTCAATGCATTTTTAAACATAGTACTTCACTTCCTATTGCTAAGAATCCTCAGCATAATATAACCCTCAATAATATTATGCTCTCCGTGTCCTAAGATAAGGAGACACAGAGGGTTACTCATCTAATGTTTTCTGGTCAGTAAGTGGCCAGCATACCTAGAGTTCAGTTCTTTTGATTCCTTTTTCTAGTGCTTTTTTTAAAATATAAATTTGTTTATTTTAATTGGAGGTTAATTACTTTACAATATTGTATTGGTTTTGCCATACATCAACATGAATCCGCTACAGGTATACACGTGTTCCCCATCCTGAACCCTCCTCCTTCCTCCCTCCCCATACCATCCCTCTGGGTCGTCCCAGTGCACCAGCCCTAAGCATCCAGTATCTGCTTCTCTACCATCCTACGTTTCTATGTTAACCTTCTTGCTCTCTGATAAAATTTAAAAAATTGGACACCTGTATTTGGTTGTGCAGTTGTGTTTTTCCATCCAGGTCTCTTGGGATGAGAGTCAGTGGAGGTCCAGACTGATATGATTTTGGTGACTTTTTGCATTTTTCAGTATTTTTTAATAAAAATATTTTATACTTTTGGCATAAGGTGTATAGAAATTACAGCTAATGCTCAGAATTCCTTATAAAAGAAATTTCATTTGCTTTATCATAAGGCGTATGGCATAGGACATATTTTCAGTTCCACATAAATTCTATACTGAGTCTTCCAAAATACCAATTTTAGGATATTTTTCCCCACCATAAATGCTTGTACCAGTCTTCAATAATATTTTGTATAAAATACTGGAAGCGAATTTACCCTTGAAATAATCTGCATGTGTGACAGGTGATACTTTAAATATGGTGTCATGTTTGTCCTTTTCCTGAACCTATTTTAAAACCTCCTTTAACTTCTTTAAGTATAATTAATATTTCATCTTGATGAAAAATACCCCTACACAAAACAGATTTCTTAGCTTTAATTATGTTTAGGTTTTCCATTCTGATTCTGACAATGTATAAAGGAATACAGTGTTTGCTTTGAAAACGTGTATGAATTGACTCCCCAGTTGTTTATTGGCGTTAATGTTTTCTAAAACACATTAAGCTGTTTTCTACTTACATGAAAGATGATACATCTTCAAATTACTAGCCTTTTGACTTCTTTCTTTGAGCTATTGGTTATTGTTATTGGTTATTTTTTACTTTTTTATTAAGATGTAATTTACATGCAATGACATGCACAGATCTGAGGTTTTTGGCTTGATGAATAATGACATTTGTATTTACTTCTGTCACCACATCTCAAAACAGGATATAAGACATCCCCATCACTCGATCCACCCACCCCACCCAGTGGCAACTTTGTTCTTATTCTTGACACATGGAGGACTTTTTACCTCTTCCTCTTAAAAATTGAATCACACAGTGAGAAATGTTATGTCTGGCTTCTTTGTTCAACAAAATGTTTTTGAGATTCATCCATACTGTTGCATATAACAGGAGTACATTTTTTATATGAATATACCAAAATTCTTATCAATAAATTCTTCTGTTGATGGATTGTTTCCACTTTTAGGCTCTGAATATTCTTGTACAAGTCATTTTGGAGGCATATGTTTCATTTCTCTTGAGTAGTAGACTAGGTTGCTTGTTTATTGATTTATAATAATATGTATTCTGGATACAAGCCCTGTATATGTACATATAATTAGTATATAAGGAAGATTTATAAAATAAATATTTTATGTGACTAGCATATTTTTTACTTTAATGTGATCTTTGGGGAGACAATTTTTTTTAATATTAATGAGTCATATATTAAAATTTTTATCATTGGTGAAAGATCAGTAATTTTTAATTATTTAGTGTCAAAACCTATAATACTTTTCCAAAGTAAAAATGTCATTTTAGTCATTGTTGTCTGTTGTTGTTGATTGGTTGCTAGGTCATGTCTGACTCTTTTGTGACCCCATAGACTTTAGTCCACCAGGCTCCTTCGTCCATAGGATTACCCAGGAATGGATACTGAAGGGTGTTGCTATTTCCTTCTCCAGGGGATTTCCCTGACCCAGAGATCAAACCCACATCTCCTGCCTTGCAGGCAGATTCTTTACCACTGAGCACCATGAAGACAATCTTCCCGATGGTATATTTTGGGGTAAATGTACTACTTAGTTTTATACATAAGACAAAAATTAGAAAAATTTTCACTCAGATAATTGGGACTTTAGAGAACATGTCTGATTGTAACTTGAAATTCTCTATGGGTAAAAAAATATATATACAGTAAATTTGTCTGAAAAATAAATATATAAAATGTATGTATGAAAAGTATAAATTTTAAAGGTTTGTGGTATTTTTTCTCTTATATTAATGTGACAAATATTCTTACCTATTGCAGTAATTACATTTTTATTTCCCATATATCTTACTTAGGAGTTACAAAGAAGTACATTAGGATTTCCATGCTTTTTAAAATTATTTTTCTTAAAGTTTACACAAGTATATTGATGGCTTTTGCTGACTATGATAACTACTCAATTTCTTCTAAGGGATTCTTGCCCACAGTAGTAGATATAATGGCCATCTGAATCAAATTATCCCATTCCTGTCCATTTTACTTCATTGACTGCTAACATGTCAGCGTCCACTCTTGCCATCTCCTCTTTGACCACTTCCAAATTACCTTGCCCTTATAGTCAACAAAGGAGTCTGAAATGCAGTACTTGGGTGCAATCTCAAAAATGACGGAATGATCTCTGTTCCTTTCCAAGGCAAACCATTCAGTATCACAGTGATCCAAGTCTATTCCCCAACCATCATTGCTGAAAAGATTGTTGAAGTGTTCTATGAAGGCCTACAAGATCTTCTGGAAGTAACACCCAAGAAAGATGTCCTTTTCCTTTTCATCGTAGGGGACTGGAATGCAAAGTAAGAAGTCAAGGGATATCTGGAGTAACAGGCAAGTTGGTCTTTGGAATACAAAATGAAGCAGGAAAAAGGCTAACAGAGTTTTGCAAAGAGAATGCACAGGTCATAGCAAACACCCTCTTCCAACAGAATAAGAGATGACTCTACACATGGGCATCACCAGATGGTCAATACTGAAATCACATTGATTATACTCTTTGCAGCCAAAGACAGAGAAGTTCTACGCAGTCAGCAAAAACAAGACTGGGACCCAACTGTGGCTCAGATCATGAACTCCTTATTGTCAAATTCACACAGAAATTGAAGAAAGTAGGGAAAACCACTAGGTCACTCAGCTATGACCTGAGTCAAATCCCTTATGATTATACAGTGGAAACAAAAAATAGATTAAAGGGATCAGATCTGATTGACAGAGTGCTAGAGGAGCTATGGATGGAGGTTCATAACATTGTACAGGAGACAGTGATCAAAACCATTCCCAGGAAAAAGAAATACAAAAAGGCAAAAGGGTTGTCTGAAGAGGCCTTACAAATAGATGATAAAAGAAGTAAAAGACAAAGGAGAAAAGGAAAGATATACCCATTTGAACATTTGGATGCAGAATTCCAAAGAATAGTAAGGAGTGGTAAGAAAGACATCCTAAGTAATCAATGCAAAGAAATAGAGGAAAACAAAAGAATGGGGAAGATTAGCGATCTCTTTAAGAAAATTAGAGACACCAAGGAAACATCTCATGCAAACAGGGGCCCAATAAAGGACATAAATAGTAAGACTTAACAGAAGCAGAAGATATTAAGAAAAGGTGGCAAGAATACACAGAAGAAATATACGAAAAAGATCTTCATGATGCAGATAACCACATTGATGTAATCACACCTAGAGCCAGACATGCTGGAGTGCAAAGTCAAGTGGGTCTTAGGAAGTATCACTATGAACAAAGCTAGTGGAGGTGATGAAATTTCAGGTGAGCTATTTGAAATTCTAAAAGATGATGCTGTGAACGTGTTGCACTCAATATGCCACAGATTTGGAAAACTCAGCAGTGGCCACAGGATTGGAAAAGGTCAGTTTTCATTCCAATCCCAAAGAAAGGCAGTGCCAAAGAATGTTCCAACTACTTCACAATTGCACTCATTTCACATCCTAGAAAAGTAATGCTCAAAATTCTCCATGCTAGGCTTCAGCAATACATGAAAAGAGAATTGCCAGATGTTCCACCTAGATTTACAAAAGGCAGAGGAACCAGAGATCAATTTGCCAGTATCCATTGGCATAGTAAAAGCAAGAGATTTATAGAAATCTATAAATAGAGAAAGCAAGACAATTCCAGAAAAAAAAAATCTACTACTTCTTCTTTGACTATTCTAAAGCCTTTGACTGTGGGGATCATAACTAACTAACTGTGGAAAAATTTTAAAGAGATTAGAATATCAGACCAACTTACCTGCCTCCTGAGAAACCTGTATGCAGTTCAAAAAGCAACAGAACCAAACATGGAACAACAGACTGGTCCCAAATTGGGAAAGGAGTACAAAAAGTCTATATATTGTCACTGTGCTTATTTGACTTATATGCAGAGTACATCATGTGAAATGCTGGGATGGATGAAGCACAAGCTGGAATCAAGATTGCTGGGAGGAACATCAATAACCTCAGATATGCAGATGACACCACCCTTATGGCAGAAAGTGAAGAGGAGCTAAAAAGCCTCTTGCTGAGGTGAAATAGTAAAGTGACAAAGTTAGCTTAAAGCTCAACATTCAAAAAATGAAGATCATGGCATCCAGTCCCCTCACTTCATGGCAAATAGATGGGAAAATAATGGAAACAGTGTTAGACTTTGTTTTCTTGGGCTCCAAAATCCCTGCAGATGGTGACTGCATGAAATTAAAAGACTCTTGCTTCTTGGAAGAAAAGTTATGACAACTTTGACAGCATATAAAAAAAAAACTGAGACATTATTTTGCCTACAAAGATTCATATAGTTCAAAGCTATGGTTTTTCCAGTAGTTGTGTATGAAAATGAGAGTTGGTCCATAAAGAAGCTGATCACTAGAGAATTTGTGATTTTGAACTGTGCTGTTGGAGAAGACTCTTGAGAGTCCCTTGGACAGGAAGAAAATCAAACCAGTCAATCCTAAAGGAAATCAATCCTAAATATTCATTAGGAGGACTGATGTTGAAGCTGAAGCTCCAACACTTTGGCCAACTGATGTGAAGAAATGACTCACTGGAAAAGGCCCTGATGATTGAATGCAGGATGAGAATGGGATGATAGAGGATGAGATGGTTGGATGGCATCACCAACTCAATGGACTTGAGTTTGAGCAAGCTCTGGGAGATGGTGAAGAATGGAAACCTGGTGTGCTGCAGTCTATGGGTTCGCAAAGAGTCAGACATCACTGAGTGACTGGAAAACAGCAACTGATTACTACCTGCATAAAAAGCTATCCAACCAACATACAAAATCTTTCAGCTTTGCCCAAAGAATTGCTAGTTTAGGCAAAATCTGTCCCTTTGATGATCTGATATGGATGCTTAATTATAAAATAAAATAATTTATTATATACATTTTGGTGTCCTCTCTCAGTAAAAGTAATATATAAGAATAGAGAAAAATATGTACTCTTAATCTGTATTGTCTTACTTGGAAGATGAACTTTCTGAGAGTTGGGTAGTACATTTATTCCAGGGACCAAAATGTAAGGCTTTTGTCTATGTTCAGGTAGACACAGTAAAGCTTTTAGACTAAGAAGTGGCCACATCAAAATATTCTCCCCTGAAGCTTAGTGCAGTTTCTGTTCTTCTGTGTCACCTGGAAGAATTTACCAAGCATTGATTCTACCCTGTGGGAAATTCTTACTTTTCTCATGTTGCAGTTATCAAGTGTCACATCCTCACTTCCCAACTATTTTATTCCTTGGAAAATACTACATATTATGCTTCTGCATTTAGAGAACAGTGAACACTAACATTTTGAAGAGTCTGAAAATTTATGCAGTAAGAAAACCTACTCAGCCTGTCTAGATTAAGGTTCTCCTCATTTATTTTATTTGATCATTAAATATTTCCTTTCTGTGTTTAACAGTTCCTAGGGAGGGTTTCCCTGAAACAAAAAATTCTTTCTGAAATGCTAATTTTGTATAATATGTCAACCTTAGAAAGATGTCATTATCCTCATTATTATTCTTTTATATATATATTTATATTGTGTTTATATATTCATATATTAGATGTCAAATATGCTCTTTAAGACTTACTAGAGTTTTCTAATTGAAGAAAAATTTAAATTTAAATTTTCCTGATGGGATAAAAATTTTAACCTTTTTCTATTATTATTTTTTGCTTTTCTCAAATATAGTTCAACATAAAATGTTAGTAAAATGTAGATTGAAACTTTCAAGTAAGAAAAAATGAGGTTATAAACATGCTTACCATACCAACAGAGTTGTTATGATAAGCTTTGAGCTTTTCTCTTAGCTTGCTTACGACCCTGACCAAAGGAAATTATGACAATTATTTGTAGTGAACAAGAAATGACATTTTTTGAGTGCTAAATTTGAAAAGAGATAATGTAGAATGAAGGTAAGGGTTTATAGGAAGGACTCAGACTGAAATAACAGCAAAGGCGGAAACCAACTTCATACAACTATTTCTTGTATTGACGTGTCATAAGAACTGAAGCTGTAATGTTAAAATGTAGTTCAAGAAAAGTCATTTTATGAGGGACTATGATAATGTGCAGAGAAGACAATAGTAAGCCACTCCAGTATTCTTGCCTGGAGAATCCAAAGGATGGGGAGCCTGATGGGCTGCCGTCTATGGGGTCGCACAGAGTTGGACACGACTGAAGCGAATTAGCAGCATCATAATGTGGCCCGAGTTATGGAGGGCTCTTGTGGCTTAGCTTTGTATAAGGAAGGACTCCATCCAGTGCAGTCACTGAAATGCTCATTCATCAGCAATTGCCTGCCTGGATGTATTGTAATCACCCAGAGAAGCTAATCACTTGCCAGTCTCTGGACCCAAACTTCATCTCTTCAGGTCTGGGCTAAGACCCAAAGAAATTGTTTCTTTAAAAACCTCTTGGATGGTTCTGTGACCATGTTTTGGAAGCCATGCACTGATAATTTCCCCTGAATATCACTTGTGTCAGTTGGCCTTTCTCTGCTGCTGCTAAGTCACTTCGGTCGTATCCGACTCTGTGCAACCCCATAGATGACAGCCCACCAGGCTCCGCCGTCCCTGGGATTCTCCAGGCAAGAACACTGGAGTGGGTTGCCATTTCCTTCTCCAATGCATGAAAGTGAAAAGTGAAAGGGAAGTCACTCAGTCGTGTCCAACTCTTGACCCCATGGACTGCATCCCACCAGGCTCCTCCGTCCAAAGGATTTTCCAGGCAAGAGTACTGGAGTGGGGTGCCATTGCCTTCTCCGGGCCTTTCTCTAGGACCTGGATATTAGAGGAGCGTCATAAAATTTGAGTTTATATTCCTTTCTGTGGACCTAGAGTGAAAATATTGCACAAAAAATGGAGCCAGCTTTTAAGAGAATTGTTAACCAAAAGAATTGCAGCTAGGGTGGGCCAGTTCCCCGAGCTAATGCCTTAGGAGACATAATTGAGAGAGAAGCAAAGATTTGTATAGCTGATTCACTTTGCCTTGTTGAAACTAACACAAGATTGTAAAGCATCTATACTTCAATATTTTTTTTTAAGTATCTTAGTTCTTGAGGCTGATGACCAAAAAGTCATCCTTAAAATTTTGAAAGGACTCATAAAACAAAGATGATATATTTTTCAAACTGTTTCTTCTTGATGAGTGATCACTTTTCTATTTCCATGATTTTTAAAATATAAAAGGACTTTGCTTTTGGGAAAAGAAAAAGTAGCAAAGAGATTTAATTCAAGTACATGGAGAGATGTCTCTGTGCCTTTAGATTTGCCTATAGTGGCAACCCACTCCAGTGTTCTTGCCTGGAGAATCCCAGGGACGGGGGAGCCTGGTGGGCTGATGTCTCTGGGGTCGCAGAGTCAGACAAGACTGAAGCGACTTACCAGCAGCAGCAGCAGAAGCATAAGAGCCATAGAGGAAATCAGTGACGTGGATGGAGGTGTGTTGAATTTAAGTCTTGGAGTTTAAGAACCTCTTATGTTTTTCTTTACTCATGATATGTACATAAGAGGTGTATTCCAAGGAAACCCTAGGAAAGACTAGCTGGAACTCTGGAAATGATAGCGAAGAAGCAACCTGAACATTACTTACATGTTATAATGGAGTTATAATTATTTTATGACCTTGGAGAACTGACGTGACAGTGTATGTATACATTAAAAATAAAATAGACTACAGTTTTATTCTTCAAAATGAATATAAACTTTATATTTAAACATTTGGTAGGGGGAAGAGGCAGCCTCTATTCCACTATTAGCCTAGATTCCTACACTCAATCTTGTTGTTTCTATACTTGAAGAAAATGTTTTATATTAAAATAGGAGGAATTTAAGCAATTTCAAATAATTAAAATAGTATACTAATAGAGCTCAGTTGTGGAATGAATCCTGTTGCAATGTACACGTTAGGCTTTTATGAATGCTTTGTCATGTGGTCACTTAGCTTGCCCACCATACAGAGTTGTGAGCATCGCATGAGTTCATGCATAGAGGGGATTAAAAGAGTCTGCGTGATCAATGCTCAGTAAACGTGAGTTGGTAATTTCCTGCTGCTCTTGATGAGCAAGCTGACTTGCTTTCAGGTTATGCTATGGCTCGGGGCGTGCTGCTTGGCACAGAGCAGCTGTCCTGTAAGTGTTCGTTCATTGATCACAAAGTTGTCGTGGTCTTCGGAGCTTCCCAGTCAGGTCCCTGGAACATACTTTCGTTTCATGTCCTATTTCTAAAACGTGCATTTCCTAAATGTCTTTCCAGCTGTTAACAAAACTTTGTGTCCATACATAAGGACTAATTTGTTTCTTAGAAGATGCTAGTGAAGGATTAATGGGAGTCTTTAGCCTGGAAGGCTTCCTAAAGTTCAGTGCATTTGAGTTGAATTTTGTAAGAACTAAAAATGAATGGAGAGGGAAAAGGAGGCGGATCATTTTAAGCAAGAAATGTGGCATGTGAATTGGAGATGCAGCGACAGAAGGATGTTCTGAAATTTTGAGATGGATGCACCTAACTTGAGAAACAGACTCTGTTAGGAGTTAAGAGGAAGAGATTAGTGAATGAGGATGTGTGTAGGTGGGACCCTGGAACTAGACAGTGGTGTGTGTATTTGACATGATCAGGGATGGGAAGCCTTTTGTGGAATCTGAGGGCAGGAGAAGATGGCACTTGAGGAAGATCAACTCAAGCAGTTCACTCCAGAAACAACATGACTTTGGAAGCAGTGGACTAATGCCTTACTGGCCATTAGAGAAAGTAAGAGGCCACAGGGCACCAAGATTGTGGACATCAGTAACAAAAGGGTTTAACTGACTACCAGGCAGACTTTGGGAGGTGTTTCAGTGTGTGTTGGGGTGAGGGGGAGCGGACACTGAGTTTAGTACTTTAGTCTGATCTGGCTCAGTTATTAGAAAGGTTTTCAGGTAGACAGATTTCAAACCTGATAGGTAGTGGAAATTGAATTCTGGAAATGATAGTTCAGGGATCATCAGCCCCTCAGAAGCCACAAGAATGACGCTCTTATTAAGTCAAAAATGCTCAGAGAGTGTCTACCCTTGTAAATGAGGAGTCAGCAGTCCTAGTCCATGGATTACTTTTCCAAATCTCATACCTCTCTTGTTTCTCTAAATATCTGTACATATTTTCATCAGTTTGGATGAAGGGGAGGAAAAAATTATTTACAATTTTTTTTATATTCTCATTCTGAATGTCAAAAATATTTAGACCAAGAAGCAATCATATTCAGGTATTAAAGTTTCTGTTGATGTGTCCAAATGATTTGGATTCATCCTTTTGTCATCTTGAGAAATCTGTATGCAGGTCAGGAAGCAACAGTTAGAACTGGACACAGAACAACAGACTGGTTCCAAATAGGAAAAGGAGGACGTCAAGGCTGTATATTGTCACCCTGCTTATTTAACTTCTATGCAGAGCACATCATGAGAAACGCTGGACTGGAAGAAACACAAGCTGGAATCAAGATTGCTGGGAGAAATATCAATAATCTCAGATATGCAGGTGACACCACCCTTATGGCAGAAAGTGAAGAGGAGCTAAAGAGCCTCTTGATGAAAGTGAAAGAGGAGAGTGAAAAAGTTGGCTTAAAGCTCAACATTCAGAAAATGAAGATCATGGCATCTGGTCCTATCACGTCATGGGAAATAGATGAGGAAACAGTAGAAACAGTGTCAGACTTTATTTTGGGGGGCTCCAAAATCACTGCAGATGGTGACTGCAGCCATGAAATTAAAAGAAGCTTACTCCTTGGAAGAAAAGTTATGACCAACCTAGATAGCATATTCAAAAGCAGAGACATTGCTTTGCTGACTAAGGTCCGTCTAGTCAAGGCTATGGTTTTTCCTGTGGTCATGTATGGATGTGAGAGTTGGACTGTGAAGAAAGCTGAGCGCTGAAGAATTGATGCTTTTGAACTGTGGTGTTGGAGAAGACTCTTGAGAGTCCCTTGGACTGCAAGGAGATCCAACCAGTCCATTCTGAAGGGGGTCAGCCCTGGGATTTCTTTGAAAGGAATGACGCTAAAACTGAAGCTCCAGTACTTTGGCCACCTCATGCGAAGAGTTGACTCATTGGAAAAGACTCTGATGCTGGGAGGAACTGGGGGCAGGAGGAGAAGGGGACGACCAAGGATGAGATGGCTGGATGGATCACTGCAGATGGTGATTGCAGCCATAAAATTAAAAGACGCTCACTCGTTGGAAGAAAAGTTATGACCAACCTTTATAGTATATTCAAAAGCAGAGACATTACCTTGCCGACTAAGGTCCGTCTAGTCAAGGCTATGGTTTTTCCTGTGGTCATGTATGGATGTGAGAGTTGGACTGTGAAGAAAGCTGAGCGCTGAAGAATTGATGCTTTTGAACTGTGGTGTTGGAGAAGACTCTTGAGAGTCCCTTGGACTGCAAGGAGATCCAACCAGTCCATTCTGAAGGGGGTCAGCCCTGGGATTTCTTTGAAAGGAATGACGCTAAAACTGAAGCTCCAGTACTTTGGCCACCTCATGCGAAGAGTTGACTCATTGGAAAAGACTCTGATGCTGGGAGGAACTGGGGGCAGGAGGAGAAGGGGACGACCAAGGATGAGATGGCTGGATGGCATCACGGACTAGAGGACGTGAGTCTGAGTGAACTCCGGGAGATGGTGATGGACAGGGAGGCCTGGTGTGCTGCGATTCATGGGGTCGCAAAGAGTCGGACACAACTGAGTGACTGAACTGAACTGAACTGGGTAAAAAAAAAGCATCATGGCCTCTTGAAAAAATAAAGAAATCTTCATTTACAATAGGAAAGGAATAGTGTATATTTAGTATTGAGCACTTTCATATTTATATGAAAATTTGTATATATAGTCCATGGGCAATGTATTTTCATATCTGATTGACTCAAGTTTCTCTCTAAACTTCCAGCCAGGTGAATCAGATGAGAAATTAGTAATAATTAATTGAAAACGATACCTGAAATATTTCATTAATGCTTTTCCAAGTTCCAATTCCCATTTTATCTATTTAAAATCCACTTAAATCCCACCAAGGAACTATTATGGACCTCTTGGTAGATATTTATTTAGCTATCTGTCTTCCCATGAGCAAGGAGAAGGAGTACTTGTGGAGAAAAGGCACACATAGAACAATCCTAAAATCGTTATTTAGAGAGCTATGGCTTTGTGTTACACATAAAAAGCAGGAAAATCATTAGTAGTAAAGAAGCTCTGGCAATAATCCTTACAAATACCATTCATCCCTCCTTGCTACCAAATTGAATTTTTTATCCTGGACATTAAACTGTAGATAAGCATTATCAGACAGCTCTCTATTCTTCTAGGATCCTGAAATGTCACAAGAGGATGTGAGGTGCTTAAAGCTTGAAATACTCAATTACAATCTTGTGTCTCATGCTAACACTTGAATGACAATGGAATAATTTGTTTGATCAAAACAAAGCACTTCACAGATAGTGTGTAGTTTTTGAAATGAGTTGTGCTTCTGAGAAGAAATGGGAATACTGCACAAGTAAGCGTGTAACTTGGGTCACACCAGGGGCCACCTATGACCTGTCAGCAGATAGCATGCTAAAGGCATGTGGGATACTCAGCTCAGCTCCTGGCCCAGGGCAGACACTCAGAAACGTGAGCTATATCACTCCCTGTCCTCTTCCTGTTCTGTTATTGTAGAGTTTTTGTATCTGAATAAGTTTACATTTCTTGAAATTCATCTTGTTTTCCTGAATTGCATTTTTGATTAATGAAGACAGTTTTACTTCCTTGACTCTCTGTGCTACTGTTTCCTTGTAACTTGGTAATTTTGCTGACCCAACAGTCTCTCTCGTCTCACTCAATCGTGTGGCCCTTTGTTTAGGTGGAGAGACCACCCTCAGCCGGGCATGAGACAGAGCCACAGTTCAGAGTAAGGATCCCAGATTGGGCTGTAAGGCCCGGGAGTTGGCTGTGAACGGCACTGTGTGGGCATGTGTACTCAGCTGCTCAGTCAGGTCTGACTCTACTGTAGGACTCCAAGGACTGTCGCCCTCCAGGCTCCTCTGTCCATGGGATTATCCCAGCAGGGATGCTGGAGTGGGTTGCCATTTCCTCCTGCAAGGAGATTTTCCTGATCCATGGATCAGACCAAGGCGAGGCCCTATTTATGAATGGTATTGAAGTGCTAACAACTATCAACAATTTCCCCTTTAAGATAACCATATGTTAGTGAGTGAGTGTTCGCTCAGTCATGTCCAACTCTTTTTGACCCCGTGGACTGTTGGAGTTCTCTGTCCATGGGATTCTCCAGGCAAGAATACTGGAGTGGGTTGCTGTTTCCTTCTCCAAACCGTATGCTGGTTCCAAGATTACCCCTCGATACTGCCATTCTCATTCATTTAGATCAATGTGGTTTCTTTTTTGCTGTTCAGTCACTCAGTCATGTCCGACTCTTTGCCACCCCACAGACTGCAGCACACCAGCTGCAGGAAGCTTGTCCTTCACCGTCTCCTGGAGCTTGCTCAGACTCATGTCCATTGAGTCAGTGATGCCACCCAACCATCTCATCCTCTGCCGCGCCCTTCTCCATCCACTTAACTTCTCCCTTTGCCAGGGGAAGTTCATTACCTGGAACTGTGCCTACAGATATAAGAAAATTAAAACCTTCCTCATGACTTCTCACCTACCTTACCTCACTCTCTATGTTCACATTGCTCTTTCCCCTCAACCTCCTGAGTTTCCACTGAAGTCTCCCCACTCCCCACTTTTAGTCTTGGAGGGTCCAGAAGGTGGCTCAGGCCTCCCTTGCCTCATTGGTGCCTCTGCTGCCTTGTTCTAGGATTGTTTCTTCTGGCTGGATATACCTTACCTCTTACTAGATAAGATTTTTTCCCCTCTATTGAATGCACACAAGTCATTCTCTCTTGCAGGTTTAGTGGCAGGAATTTTCTTGTAATCTTCCTTTTTTCTAAAGTTATATTCTATCTTGCAGGCAGCAGGTGGCTTCTGGTGAATGCACACAGATTCATAAGTAGAAAAATGTCAGCAGGATGGTATGTGGGGAATGGGAGCACACATAAATCCATAGGTCTATGTAACACTTCAAGGATGGCAAATGGAGACAGGAACTGATTGTGTTGATAGGGAATATTAGCTTGGGTAAAAGGTTAATTGGGCATATTGCTGCCATGTTGCAAACAATATTTGGACCTTATAGAACCAAACCTGTTAGCATCCTGGAGACATGAGAGGTGATAAACAGGCAGATTTGAATGGTCCAGAAGACCAAGGGCTTGATTTCTTATGTATTATTTTCCTTCTTATAAGTCTTTGAGAAAATTGTTTTTCCCAACTTTAAAATCACCCATTAATCTCTGTAGCAAATCTATATCTTGTTATCACCTTTATTTTAGAATCCTATACTTTTTAGTCAGGTTTTGTGAATAAATTCCTGGCCTAGTTAAGGGAGATTTAACTACCTTCACCACTTACTGTGGAAACTGGCCAGCTGGGTTCCCTTTTCTTACAATTAACAGCCTAACTTACCTGTCCTCATTGTCTTTTTTAAAATAAAGGTCACTCTTGTGTAGCTTCTGAGCATTCTCTGAATGTACATCAGAGGTAGAACACACCGTGATCCTCTGTGATTATTACATCTGGCTTTTCAAAATAGCGACATCCGCTCTTCCCGTCTGGTGTGGAACGTCCCTGTTTCATCTTCATCTTAGGGGTAGCAGTCATCACACATTGGTTCACTGCTAAGTAGACATAAATATGCAACTTTTAAAATTCATTTTGCAAAATAATATTTTCAACTTTTCCTCTTTCAGTATTAGTAAATGGAGATGAAAAGATCACTTTTGAAGACCTCCTTTAAAAAATATTTTTGAAGAGATTTTTATCAACCAAATTATATTTGTCTTGCAAGTAATTAAAAAAATTTTTTTCACTTTCTTGACTCTTTTTCTTATATAAGCTGTTTTTCTCTATATACAGTATGACTTGCCTCGGGTTTTACATTCCCAATGGTCTCAAGGTCACTCTGCATTTCTAATTTAGCCAACCTGACACCTGCTGTCGCCATTGTTCTGCTGGTATATTTGGAGAATATGGTCTTGGAATACTAGAATAATGTTTCAAGAACACTCAACTGTGTGAGATATCTGAATAGTTTCACTAATATGCCTATATCATGAAATCAATTATATTGAAACATATCTGAGGATACTGGACTCTGTAGCTTCATGATTGATTTGTATTAATTTTCATTCATCTTTTGAGTGTTAATGTCAGAGAACATCTTTGAATGATGGAAAAGGCATTACCTTTGGTCCCAAACAAAACTTGATGCACATCTTGGCTTCTTAAAATATTAACATTTGCCAGTTATTGTTGGAAAATAAATTTAATCTCTTAGAGTTGAAGCTATTTAATCTGTCAAATAGGACAATCAGACCTCCTTGCAGAGTATTGTGAAGATTAACTAGGATATTAACTGAATATCCTTGGACATTTTCAAAATAGATGACAATAAGCAGAAGTTGTTTGTTACTTTCCTACACTGTTTAGAAAAATCAGTAGAAAGGGGGGATTAATTTTCTATCTTTCTGTTCCGTTCCGTTCAGTCACTCAGTCATATCCGACTCTGCGACCCCATGAATCGCAGCATGCCAGGCCTCCCTGACCATCACCAACTCCCGGAGTTCACTCAGACTCACGTCCATTGAGTCCCCCTGCCATCCAGCCATCTCATCCTCGGTCGTCCCCTTCTCCTGCCCCCAATCCTTCCCAGCATCAGGGTCTTTCCCAATGAGTCAACTCTTCGCATGAGGTGGCCAAAGTATTGGAGTTTCAGTTTTAGCATCATTCCTTCCAAAGAAATCCCAGGGCTGATCTCCTTCAGAATGGACTGGTTGGATCTCCTTGCAGTCCAAGGGACTCTCAAGAGTCTTCTCCAACACCACAGTTCAAAAGCATCAATTCTTCGGCACTCAACTTTCTTCATGGTCCAGCTCTCACATCCATACATGACTACTGGGAAAACCATAGCCTTGACTAGATGGACTTTTGTCAGTAA